>CAEGAE010010561.1:0-56490 GCA_903067095.1 Girardinus metallicus
TATATATATACAGGATAATTATTATATGTCTAGATTTGAAGTCTTTTAAGGCATGCCAATTATACATGCAGATCTTTATTCCTGATTTTTCTTTTAGTTTCATTTTCAACTAAGATCTGAAAGACTTTCTCAATTTTGACCTGACAACTTCTACTCTCCTTTTTTATAACATCTTAGGATTACATTCAACATCTGGTAAAGCTCTTTCCTGGATGAACGTCCTACTGAATTAACTATGTACCTAAGAATTTTGGGAGGTCTTTCCATTATTTTATCATTATTTTTACAATTTTCTCATATTCCTATTATCAGAATATGTTTACTACATAAAAAGACATGACAAATGCGTTTGACTGGGCTGTTACTCTTCAATCTGTCTAGTATACAGTATAGACAAATAGCTAGAATCTGCGTTTGTACATTAAAAACAGACCATACATTTCTGCTGTTGCTTTAAAAGGTAAGAAATAGGTTTTGCGTTTTACAGGACTCCGTTTGCCGAAGCCTTACATTTTTAAGGAAAACAAGAGTGACAGAAGAGGGAGTGGGATGAGGCTGACCAGTAACCACACTGGGTTTAGTGGTGAAGAGAAGCTACAGGTGTTCCCATGCGCTCCCTTACGGCCTCACACCGCCGATCCCGCAAATTCGGTAAGCTTCATGGAAATTTAATAAGTGCCACTGCTTTGTGTTTACCCACAGAACCCAGGCCTGTTGCTGGGAGGCACATGTGTAATGATTTACCCGCAGACACTCATCGGCCTTTTACTGAGGCAGACAGAGGGAAGTCCCTCTTAATGCTGCCTTTCTCTGTGCCAGAGAGGGAGCTGTGACCCCAGGGGCTGTGCCGCTCTAGCCAATATAGACTCTGTACGTCCTGAGGGGGAATAATATGTAGGGCCAGTCCAATCCCGTTTCATTTCCCCTCCCTCCCTTTCCTCTCTTTACCTCTCTTCAAAGGCTGTGCTCAGCTGCTCCTGCCAAGCTACAGAGCTCTTTGAGTTAAAAGGACAGCAATACTCATTTGAAATCGCAGCCTTTGCTCCCTTGTCTCCCATTTTTCAGGGACTGGCTTCTTCTGGCCACACCACACTGAGCAGTGCTCTGCCATGACAACTAAATAGGCCCCCTAATACCACTTCATAAAGCCAAGGAGTATCCTCCAGGCAAGGAGCTGTAAATTAAAGGCATAAATGTTGCCTTCGTGGTAAGCGCAAAGAGTGAACCTTCTGCTAAAATGACAGGAATGGCTTAACAGAGCCGGCTAAATGATACGTTAAGCAAGCATAATTTATGGGGGCATCCTGTGGTGAGAAATAAATGTATCTTCTGGTTATAAAGAACATGTTGCTTTGTGTGTGTGTTTAGATTTGTGTGGGCGTGTGTGCGTGCGTGGAAGCAATGGTTTTATCAACAAGTATAAAGGAAAATGTCAGCAACTGGGTGAAAATAGAGATAAATGATGTTTTTTTGTTGTTAAGTGGGAACTGACAATGGTAGAAAATTTTAACCTGAAGTATGTGTTGACAACACTACAAAGTACGCCCACTCACCCAGCAGGTGAGATATATTTATGTCTCTCACTTGCTGTGGAATATATATAAAAATATATATACATCACTTATTTCTAGTAAGTAGAAAAGATGAGTGTATTTCAATTTTAACTGTCATCACACATCACTGTCCATCACGGCCACATAAACAGTTTTTGTCAGTCTCATAAACATTTCAGCTGTCCTCCCCACCAGTTTCCTTGTCATCATTCATTTTTTAAAAGGAAGATCCCATAAGAATGACAGTAGAGGAGAAGAATAAAACATATGTCTTCTAGAGCCCCCAATAAATCAAAGTTAATTTTTTTTTTTTTTTTTAAATATCTGATTTATTTAGACGTAAGCACTTACTTGTGTCCAGACAAGTTCATGGCCTTATTATCAAACTCTGATGGCAAATGATGAGCAAGAATGAAGTCTGTTTTTACAGAGCTTTCTGTTTTTACTGCTTCTTGTTTTACCTCATCTATATAGCCTCTTTAAGTAGGACTTCTAAGCTTGTCTATATTGCTGTTTTAACCTATTTGTGATTTCTTCAGTTTTTGCTTTTTTTTTTTACACATTAGTTCATCAAACTTATTTAATATTAGAAGAAAAAACCTAAGTGGCTTGATAAGGCAATTAAAATGCAATGTCATTTACCAAGAGAAATACAACACATTGCCCTCAGTGAAAAGCTAATTTTAAAGCCATTCCATACATAAATAAAGAAAACATGGAACAGGGTAAACTTCCCCATAGATGGTGGCCTACAAAAATTGCTCAAAGGTTCATCAACGAGTAGTACAGTAAAAGTTTATACTTAAATCCAGTCGGGATTAACTTAAACAGGGCATTCATGATGGAAGACTTTCTGATGTGGCTGAATAAAAACATTTTTGAAAAGAACATTGAGAAAAAATTCCTCCACGGCTCAGTGCAATACTCACTGCCAAGTTTGGCAAATGCCTTACGGCAGTTGTTGCAACCAAGGCTGGCACAACAACTTGCTGTGTTTCGAGGTATTGACTTTTTCCCCCAATATATAAATTCAACATTTAAAAGTGTGGGGGTTGTACGAAAATTTACTTTTCTTCAGCTTTATATCATGTTATAATGTTACTTCCTCATCAAAAACATACCTGGAGTGTTGCTAATTAATAATGCTAGCAGCAGCACCATTAGCAAACACCTAGTGGAGCTGCAAATCTGCTGAGTTCATCATATGAACTACTTCTCAGTTAAACACTCCTAAGAATGATTTTGAAAGGGTTTAATGGAAAGTTATTGTTGGGATGCATTGCTGAAGGCGAAGTGTCAGAAAGAGCAGGAGCTTCTTAAAGAGAAACAAGCCAAAGGCGTCAAATTGCAATGTTAACTTTGTTTTACATTATGTTTGATATGTGCAGCATTAACAACTGAAGGTAACATAGTTACTTGATTGTGCTTTAAAATGGCACTACATGTCTGAAAAATACATAATACTACCCCTGTAAGTGTGACAAAAAAAAAGTAAAAGTTGAAGAAGTATACACAGGGGAAAATACTATTTTTACAGAACTTGTAGCTCGTATTTTATTTTTTGAATGTGTCCAGTAAGAGAGCAATTGCTCAATTAATTTTTCACCATGTTGTTTTCCCTTTTTAACATGTCGCAGAGGTCTGAGTGCTGTGCTTGCTGTGACAGAGTGGGTGAGATAGGACGGCAAACAGGCACACCATGGAAGGATGCTGGGTATCTCCGAGGGGATGTTTGGCTTTGTAATTTCACCCTTGGAATTCGTGATTACAAACGGGACAACTTTTTTTAATTTTCTCTTTTGTCTGGATTCAGCTGGCTGACAGTCTGCCCCAGCAGCCAGGCCTTTTAATCAATCACCTAGATAATCAAATGTCACTGGGTATCTGCTCCATGTAATTACTTTTGCAATTAAAAATCAATCTCCAGTCACCCCGTCTAATTAGAGGGATGGGCAGATCTTCATCTAGATTGATTTTATAATACATATTGACTTCAAATGCCACAACATTGCCATATTCCCTCATTTTCATGTTGTGGCGCATCAAAACAAAATGCCAGAGATTATAGGGACGTGCAACACGGGGTTGTTCCAATTCTGAGTACCAGGAAAAGGTCTGCTGTTTAGGAAAGGTTCACCTTGCTTGCATGTCTGTGCTGACAACTCCCATTCTCTCAATTCAAATTGAAAAGGGAAGAGAGATTAGTGTAGGTCCAACAATCTACATGATAGGCAACAACTAAGAAAGTGGTAGTCAGATCACTGTACTGTACTTTCTATAAAATCTACTGTCATCCCAGTACTTAATTAGGGTTACAATGGTTTTTGTCAAAACTCTTCATCAATTTTACATCAAATCAAAATCAAATCAAATTTTATTAGTATAGCACATTTCAGCAGCAGAGCATTTCAAAGTGCTTTACGTCATAACAAACACAAAAACACAAAGTCATGCAATATTGAAACATTGAAACAATCAAAAGCATTACATTATGTCAAGTGCCATTGTTAAATTCGTAATTGATTACGTTTCAAATATAAATCTAAACAGGAAGGTTTTTAGTTGAGTTTTAAAGGCACTCAGTGTTTCAGCTGTTTTACAGTTTTCGGGAAGTTTGTTCCAAGTTTGTGCTTGCATGTCTTCACATTGCAAGCAGAAACTGCAACATGTTTCATTTGGATTGTATGTGACTCACTAATGTTTCCCACACTTTGGTGAGTCACATTGAAAATACATTTGACTGTATTTTAAAAGGGCCAGTGTAAAACTTCGACATTCAGTTAAACCAGAGGTTTACATAAACCAAATAATAAAGATAGTTTTTTTTCTCACTGTCTGAAGTTACATCAGTCCAAATTTCTCTTGTTTTAAGTGAATTAGAATAACTAAATTTATTTATCTTTAATAGGTGCCACAATAATGAAATAAAAATATATCAGACATTTATTCCTTAATATATTCAAAGGTTCATCAGAAGTTTACTTAATGAATTAATACCATGTACTTAAATAAGGACAGAAAGCCAAAGTGATGATGTAATAGATTTAGATGAAATCATGAGGATGGAACATTATGTGGAAATATTGAAGCAACATCTAAAGACATCAGCTAGGAAGTTAAAACTTGGGTGAAAATGGGTCTTCCAAATGGACAATGACCGTAAGCATAACACCGAAGTGGTTATACATTGATTTCAGTCATGGAGAAAATGTATGTGGAGATCTGAAAAGGTGTGTATGAGCAAGGCAGCCTACAAAGCTTTGTGAGAAGGAATGGGCCAGAAGCTTGTGGACAGACATCTGAAATGTTTCACCCAGGTCAAGAAATGTATATAAACGTCTGATTTTGAAGGCATTAATAGAAAATAAAAAAAAAACTTTTTTTAAATAAATTTCTCACCTATTTCTTATTGCTCTCATTATTGTGGCACATAACACAAAGAAATAATTTTAATGACTCTGATCTACAAGACATGAAATATATATATATATGTATATATATATATATATATACAGAAAAAGCCAAAGTCTAGATTAAAAACAAATGTGAAGTCTGTAGCAGGACTTCAAATTTTCTGGTAATAGAAACCTTGGCAAACATTTTGGTTGATTCCTCAGAAATGTTCTGTTGTTTTTGCAGTGAAATGTGGAAATCTCAATAACAGCACAACAGTTTGAGGTTGTAATGTTACAAAGTATGACAATATTAAAGTGGTATGGATACTTTTGGACCAATGGCTCCAAATCCTTGAAATGCAACAGTGACGTCTACAAAAAGTTAGCAATGAAGACGAGGCTTCCAGTGACATAAGTCATGAAATCAATTTACTGTCCATGGACTACATAATTAACTTTACATTTTCAGGGTTTTCATTCTTCTTTGTTCCCAGGAATCAGACAGATGTGTCCATCTGGAAGGCATTGTAATGGTCCGGGTGCCCACTGACAGGGACAGGCGTGTGGCAGCCGTGTGCACACGCGGCCCCACCATGTGTTTTTCTGCCTCTCATCTACACCTTGTTGCCTTCAGGGAGACTTACAGCACTGACAGGTCCAATAATGAAGCTTTCCAATGTAGGCTTATTTAGACACATGTGCAGAAACCTTTATGCACACGGAGCCACGTACGGCGAAACATACAGGAAAGAAAATACACATGCAGGCACACGCTAACAGTCACAGCCTCAGGGAAAGTGCCACTCAATCGCACAAGTAAAACAGTGGAGCCTACAGGGAGACATGAACCTCAAGGACCAGTTGTGTGCAGAACCTTGAGCACAGCAGAATGCAAAATAACAGTGAAAAAGGCTGCCACAGGCTTGTAATGCAAATATGTACACAGCTAACTACTTTACTAATGTGTACTGAGGCCTCTCATTTGATTGCAGCTACTTTTCTTGTGTGATTATACTGGGTGTAATGGATGGTTCCTCCTCTATTATGTCCATAAGTAATTAATTTTGTCCATAAGAGAGGTGATGAGGAGTCTCCTTCCTCTCCTTGGCTGATGATAATGAAGAGCTCTGAAGTCTGTAATTTTTGACTGGTAAAGTGATTGGGAAAGGAAAGAAAAAGTTTCCAATCATGGAGGAAACCATAACAAATTAACAAGTAAATAAAAAGCCCATATTATGCTTTATTGTCCCCATGCAGTACAGGCAGTGTGAGCTAAGCTGTTTTAGTCCAGTCTTGTCTTCTCCCAGAGAGACCAGTAATAAGGGCAGCACTTATCATGTGTTGCCTCCAGCCACCAGCACCTCCACTGGAGCAGCTCACTCAGAAGGAGAGGGGAGAGGAGAGCCCTCCACTATTGAGAAGTAATTAATCACCATGGAGTGGGAGCTGTCAAATCCCCAGGTCTTTTGAACTGATAACGCTGCCCACCACAATTTAGCCTGATGGAGATGAGATTTTCTTTTCACCTCTGGCAAGAAAGAGACATAAAGTGGGGGAGAAAGATAGAAAAGAGCAAAGGAGGGAGAGCAGCAAATATATTTTTTGAACAACAGCGGCCAGTTGTGTACTTAATGATTGCCTTGCTCCTCTTAAACCTGACGTTCTTATCAAGTCTAAGTGTCCCGATCAATACGTTTCCTCTCCGGCATTCCTGAAATAGCTCACACATCAGCTCTCTCCAGCAACCCCCTGCTACTCCACCCTGCTCCCTCTCTCTGTTACAGCACCATCTGTTATTATAGCCTGATCGCGTTCTCTGCCAGTCAGACAGAAGAAATAGTCAATAATTTTTCTGATATAAAAGTTATGCCTATTGCTATGCACTTTCAACCTCGATGTTACTGCATCAGAACAGATTTTGTCAGCTTACTGTTGTATTTACCAGCCAGGGATGTCAATAACAGCTGTCACACTTTGTTGTAAATCAAAACAAAATTTGAAATCACATTTTTTTTATTGTTACTTATTTTCCTAAGTGTTCAATTTGACACAGCTTCTGGTGTAACATGAACAATGTCTTTGAGGAAACAAGAAAAGGTTTGAATGTAAAAACAGGGATTCATAGCAAACAAACAATTTTTGAGGAATTTATTCTGTAGTGATTTACTTGTGTTCAAAATTTACATTTTATCAGGTAGTAAACTAACACATGAGACAGAAACCTAAAAATGACAACTCACAAACAACAAATTGTAGTGTTTGATTTGCCACTTGTGTTACTTTTTTGTGGCACTTATCTTCATGGTCAATGTGCTCTCCAAGATGTAAAAGTTCATGACCTCTGCTGGCATGTTTGCAACACTGGATAAAGGTACCGAGTGCTGGTTTTAACAAAAGGCTAGGTGGGAAGTAAAAGCTGCTCTACAGGAATGTTTTCTTACACTTTTAAAAGCACATTTCCGTCCGGATTTATTAGGGTGTTAGGTGTCAGGAACAAATAACCATACTGGCTTTCCAGAATCCAGAAGCTAAGAGCAATGAAGAACCTACAAATAGAGAAAAGGCCTTGCTATCAGAGATGAAAGGTAGACTCTGTCCTGGACAGTTCTCAACCTTTATCAGACTCATTGGCTAAGGTGTTGAACTGTTATAAATATGCCAGAATATATGGAAGATTTTTCAAACTACATGGTTTCATGTATTCTAGTTTTATGTGCATTTCTATGCCATTAGGTTACAACGGTATAAAATATATATATATAATATATGTGTGTGTGGGTGTGTGTGTGTGGGTGTGTTTTTTATCGATTTGGAGGTATCTATGAAGATCTCATCAACCAACCACATGGCAGTAATACAATGAATTTCGGGTTCCAAAAGTAAAGTTCAAATCGAGCATCGGCATGATTGTTTATGCAAGATGGGCTGGTCTGAGTGTTTCAGAAATTGACAGCGATTTCTATATGCTCCAGTGGTCTCCACAGTCAGCAGGTCAGTAGGTCACACATAGGATGTGGAACAAGAGATTCAAAAGAAGTGAGATGCTGTCCTATCAGTATGGACTAGAGTTTCAGATGAATTCCTGAATCTTGTTAAATATATGCCACCAAGAGTTAAATCACTTCTGAAGCCAAAATGCAACCCAACCTGGTACTCACAAAGGATACCTAATAAAGCAGGCATTGAGTATAATTTCTTTTGATGAGAAGTTCCTGTTTGTAATTTTTTGCTCACTTTTACAGCATCATTTTTTCTACTCTTACTTTGGTGTTAAATTACCATGTCAACATGACAGCCTTACTGACATTGAAGATCTTTTTTACCTTTTGTCCTGACTTCATGCTTTAGAGGTAGAACCTTCACCAATGAAGAACAGGTTCCCTTTTTATTGCTGTGACATATAATCAATACTCAATATAGTTCTTGACACCCTGAGGCCCAGTAGCAGTCACTTGTGTATAGAGAGTGTCAGCGAGTTATTTTGACCCCCTACTGTAATCATGACCTTTCCAATAACACAACTCCCCCACAGAGTCTCATTCCCCAAAGGGTTCTCCAACTCGGGGGCCAAACTGCATTACCGCCAGTCGGCATTCACAGCTCAGCAGCTTCTAAACAAGCTACTGTTGACACACACTGAAGCACACATCCACATGCTGCATGTACAGGATGCATTGCAAGGACAATAAATAACAGCGCATGCACGCGCTCAAACACGCACGTGCCACACATGCACTCGCACAGACTTAAAACAGACATTCATCTGTGGAGGAGCAAGAGTTGCAAATTTAGCTCCAGGGAACATAACGTGTAACCAGTGATATCATGCATAAATGAAAGGGAAAATGATATGGCATGCATTTCATTCTTTTGTAAGATTGCGTCCTCAGGTCATTGACTAAATAATTAGGCGATTGAAGTGACAGATTAAAGGCAGATTGGAAGTGACTGTGAAAGCAGGATAATGTTTCCCTAATCAGCTTGGTCGGAGAAATGCAGATTGTGAAATTTTCCAGCTACTTCCTTAGAAAAATGCATTTCACTTCTGATTAGAGATGATTAGTGCACTGGTAGAGGAGGAGGGGTCAGGGCCCTGTGATCTTGGGTTCCTGAGGACAGAGGGAAAGATTTGAGGAAGGGAGAAAGGCTGGGGCCATAGGTGGAGTGCCAGCAAACATATGAAGAGAGCAATGCCTGGAAATGATGGAGCTGGAAAGAGTTTGAGAAAATACAAAAAGGAAAAAAAAACTCCATCCTTCCTTGCTAAAAGAGGATGATTTAGGAGTAGATAAGCTTTTGTAAGAAAAGAAGATCACGTAAGAGGAAGCACAGGATTGCTCTCAGTCCTGTCTCATAAGGCAGGAAATAGCAAGGAGAGCTCTGCTTATCACAGCATTTCAACTGGTGGATCATTTATTTGCTGGGTCATGACAAATATGCCAGATTTATAATGGCCACAAAGTCCCAATGTGAAGTCCACTCTAGTTATACCCGGATAATAGTTCCTGAGCTAACACACTGCAGAAGGTTAAATGCAGAACAGATGTAAAGTGTAAAATACAACATGATCAAAGCTAAGGCACTCAAGACAGATACTCAAGAAAATGATGATGAATGACTCTCTGCAGATTTGTAAGCTCAACACAAATGTAGCAAACTGCAAAGGTGGGAGCTGGGGGTGGGGGGATTTACAGAAGAGGGGGCTGCAGACACCAAGGAGGAGCAAAAACATTGTCCAAACTCATTCAGATGATCTGTTGCAGAAGGGCCCCACGATTAAGTTCCTACAGCAAGAATCACAGGTTGGAAAATGTGTAATTGATTTCCCCAAAGGCTCAGAGAGCACCCTCAGTGATCCCTGGGATAGCCTCGCCTGTGAAAGTTTGCTTTTCTCCCAGGCTTGCGGCCACGACTGAATGACATCATCAACTTGTGCACATTTTTACTTTTATCTCTGAAAGATATATTATCCATGTGCAGCGCTCCTGTGAGTGGAGATCAAAGGCAGCACGCTGTCAGGCGGCATATTAAAGTAGAACACAGTTTTGCAACAGAAAAATATGTTTATTTCAAGTTAGATTTTGTTACCCACCTTGATTGCACAATAATACACAATTCAGTCTGACTTTGGTGCCTTTAGAAAAAGGCAACCATGGTCCTCTGCTGGTTGTGACGAAACAAGAAACACTAGAAAACATCTTTGAAATAATCAATATGCATCCTTAAAATATACCTTGCTTGTAAACATTTGTAAAGATACCCCTGCAGATCCTTTGTAGTTGCAGTCACTTCATGCGACAACTTATAGATATGAGCCAGACTCTTGCTAAGATGCACTTTGAATACCCTTACTAACACACACACATACCCGGCAACACACATCCTGCTTAAAGTGTTGAAGCCTTGTCCGGGATGATCTTTGGCTTGCGTGAAGCTGGTGGTCACGCTCAGAGGGAAACCAGACATAGGGACACATGTTTGTCCGCTCCTAAATGAAGTGTGACCATAGTGCACCTCTGAAGCAGCAACTTGGTTGGGGGCTATTATGGGGTTTAACAGCAGGGGGGGCGCTGTGATAATTTGATGTGAACTAGCTTGATAAATCACTGTGTTGTTACCTTGGCTTTAGTATCTGTTTATGTCTCTACAAATTGAAACCCCACTGGCACAAGGCTGAGGCAGAGACGTGCCCTGGCCCCCAGCGATTAGTTCAATGTGGGGAGAGTTGAGATGGCTGGCCCCCATTGGCCATCTCCGTCTTGCTGTTTTGTCTCTCCCTGCTGAGGGAGAAAGCCGTGGACATGTGTAAGCAATAAAGCCAAAGGTCTGCCTTTCACCACAGCCTGAGAGAAAGGAATGCAGAACCAAACTATAAAATAATAATGGGCACTAGGGTAGAGAAGGGGCAGACGGGGATGTAGTATGAGACGAAGGGGGGGTATAAGAGACAGACACATCTGCAAAGGAGTTGGGAGGGGGTGGGTGTTAAGGTGGGGTTGAGTCCTAAAGTAGAGCCCTCCTCTGACCTCTGGACGTGCTGTTAAAGGCAGAGCGTAGCAAGCAGCCCAGACTGGCACCACATCAAAAGGCTGACAGATGAAGGGCAAAGGCCACTTTGACCTGGGCGCTAAGCTGCTGTTAAGCTCCTTAAAGCCAGAGGAGAGGTACAGAAACAAGGAGAAAGTATTAGAGGGAAGGGAGTAACTGAGGCTGAGAGCAAGAAATATCATTCACAACTCCCTCCTCCTCTGTAATAATCAAAGGAAGGTTAAAAAAAGGCAGTCGTGTAGACTGTAAATACAGATGCACAGAAGTCAGAAGAGATAACATTAAATACCTTCTGTGAAACCACTGCACGGGGGGCACGCTTTATCTAAAGCTAATAAACCAACATCCCCAAAGCCTGTTTAAAGCAGGTTTTCATAATCACGAAAATAAACTACAATCAGGACAATAAGACAGACAGATGGAGTCCTGAGGCATTTATCTCCTTTAAACATTTTCCCTTAGAAGCCACCAACTTATCATGAGCTTGTCAACACGGTGACACCATTCTTTCAAATGAAACGCTAATGCGGTGATCTGAGCGCACAGCGCCAGTATCTGTTCATAAAATCTGAGGGTTGATCAAAAGGTTTGCAACATCCAGTTCAGTGTATACCTTGGCAAATAAATGGAAATCATCACAAGTATTCACATAACAAGGATACAAACACAGTGGAGCTGCTTCCAACGTGAAGCACTGTGACAAAGCTAAGCAAATAACACCAAGAAGGGGGGAAACGACAGACAGAAATGAAGGCAAGATTAAAAAGAGGGAGGAAAAGAAAAACCATCAGGAGAAGAAGTAAAACTTTGAAAAACCAATCTCCTAAAAGGAAGCGGACATATCCCAAGATGCAACAGGACAGGAAATGCCTACTGTGAGGATAGGATGCCCCTCTGGACCCCATTAAGGGAATGCATGAAATTAATCGTGACACCATGTTGCTTGGTCAACAAACGCAGGTTGATTGATGAAGACAAACAGTCAGGGTGATAGCCAGTTGTTGGCTTTCCCTGGGATGTGTCATTTTCAGGCAGTCTACTTCCAACTTGAGAAAGGGATACAGGCTGTCGAGCCAGCCTGGTTCCAAAGCCAGACCTGTCACTCAAACTCACTCTGGGGTTGTTTTCAACACTTGTGTAAGGTGGCTGAAAAGAAATGTGGCTGAAGTGCTGAAAAAATAATACATTTCAGGTGTAATAGTAGAAATTCGAATATTAGTCATTCTTCTGGAAAAGACAGAGAAAGAGAGAGGATTTAGTTGCAGCTCAACTTTTATTAAAAATGACAGATTTAACATTTGTAAGACACTTTTTAGTTTTTACTATTAAGGCAAATGTGGTCATGCTGTATATTGCTCATATACAGCATGACTAAACTAGTTTTACAAATAAAATAAACTTCCTTTCCAAGAGTAGCATGCCAATTGGAATTTTTATTAAAATGAACTACTTGTGTTAATGTGTGAATCACGCAGAGGGAAATTTAAATCTGTGGTACAAATTAAAACACAAGTGTTTTCTTTGGATTTAGTTTGTATTTGGGGAGTTCCACATAGTTCTTCAGCAGTCTAGAAGTAACTTGTTCTTTTTGTTTTGTGATTCAGTCCTGTTGTTAGTGGTGTTGCTTTGCAGCAGAAACCGATTACCAGCCTTAGATCTTCTGAAGTTTGAATGCTGTTGCAGGCAAGCAGGAAGTCTCTACATCAGTTAAGCCAGGATATATTGATGTTGTTGAATTTTTTTATCCATCTGTTATTTATCCAAAAATCTTTTCCTAGTAAAAAGAAGCAGTATTCATACTTTGTAATAACATCTAAACACATGTAGTATAAAAACTTACACTACATGTCTTTATTATTAAAAGATCAAATACTGTGCTTACAAATAATAAAGTTTGGGATGATAATATTGTTTTCATTGGAGTTTCTGGATTGTCTTCCTTGCTCCAATATGGGTCTAATTGGGCTTTTAGAAATCTGCTTTTATTTACCACAGCACTGTGGAAATCTCATGTAACATTGTCATTCCTTGTTTCTTATTGTCACTTAAAGGCCATCTAAAAACGTTTGTCTCGCTCCTTTGTTTGCACATTGATATGTTTGCTGAGGTCCAGATGTAACATTGATATCTGCTGTTGATGATTCAGTTTGTGACATGGTTTCTTAGTAGACCCTAATAGTCCATGTGTGGAAAAATGTAAAGAAACAGTTGTCCTGTTTTATTAAAGTAAGTGATTTTCTTTGACAATTATAATTCATACTTTCTACTGTTATGTGCCATGATAACTTACTGTGCTGTACAAAGGCGTTTTATTCAAACCTCACCTACGCATCATTCCATTATCTTCTGCTTATGGAGGTGGATCATGTGGGCAGCAACCCAAGCAGGGAGACCCAGACTTCCCTTCCCCCTGCCCCTTGGGCCTACTCCTCCAGGGGAATCCCAAGGCATTCCCAGCCCAGCTGAGAAACATAGGCCCTCTAGCAGGACCTGGGTCTTCCTCTGAGTCTCCTCTCAGTGGGACATGCCTAGAGCTCCTCACTAGGACGCATTCAGGAGGCATACTAACCAGACGCCTGAGCCACCTCAACTGGCTCCTCACTCTGTGGACCCACAGCCACTCTACTCTGAGTCTGTCCCGGAGGGATATGCTGTGGAGAATACTCATTTTGTTCGCTTGTATCTGCAATCTGGTTCTTTGAGTCGTGACCCAAAGCTTGTGATCTTAGAACATAGATCGATGCGTAAATTGACTCAGCTCTCTTTTTAGGGAACGTCACTTCTTCTGTTGCTCTTGGAAACCTTCCCTGTGAAACAGCAGCCATTAAAGTCTGAAGAGAACGAACAAAAAAAAGTATCAAAAAAAATGTTTTCACAGAGTGGAAGTGGCGCTTTGGAAAAACAATCAGAAGGAGAGTTGGCAAATTGTCGTGCCTGTGTACTATGAAGATGATGAGAAACTGATCAGACTTAATTAAAGATAATATGCTGATAGGTAGACAGACTTCTAGCATAATCTTTGGCTCTGATTTAAGGATATTTTAAAAATTTGTAAAATGCCTTAAATTACATGCTATGCTAAGACAACGTTTAGAACTTTCCCAGATGGAAGATAACACTGTTTGCCACAGAATAATTTGACACTGACATGATGAGTCACCATCAAAATACAGAACAAACCGCAAACTTCTGAGTTAAAAATATATAAAGAAACTGTTTTACAAGTAAATTTCCATATGATATTGTTTTCTCGCTGACCACATTTTCTCATTTGATTTATCTTTCCCTTGACGGTGAAACATAACTTTCCCTTCAAAGTGCTATTATTGTTGAGTTTCAGGAATATAGAACAGTTTCCATTCATCTCAAATTCTACGCAGCTGTTGAAAGAAAAGTTACTTTGATTTAGTAAATATCTCTGCACATCTCGCATTGTGAACATCAAAGACACATACACAGATATCAAAGCATGCTGCTGGATTGTCTATCCTTGGCAGCCAGAATGTACTTTCTATCTCAAGCATGAGGTGCTGCAGCAGTACAAAGTAGAAAGAAGTGAGAAAGCAAATATTTCACTTGGGATGGAACAATTTTTTTTATTTTTTTGCCAGTCTGTGTTTCATTTGCAATACGTGCTGGAATCTGTCATTTTGCCCATACTTACCTGATCTATGTATGGTGTGCATATTTTGTTGTTTATGTTGAATATGTGGACCACAGGAAGAGTAGATGCAGGAAACTACAACTAATGGGGATCAAAATAAAAGAAAGAAAGCATAACTTATTTGACCTGCAATAGCTAAGAAGTACATAGTTACAAAAAGGCACATGTAAGGAGAATAGAGATGGTATGCTGCTTTTGATTTTCTACCACTCACTGATCAAATGTAAAATATTCAGTTAAAGTCCTTATGTGGCCCAGAGACAAAAAGCCAAAATAATTCAGCGTCTCCATCAATCAATCCATCCATCCATCCCATTGTGTATATATTGTTTTTTTTTTCTTTCAGGGAAATGTGAGAGCTGGTGTCTATCTTGAGCAGTAGGCAATCTTTTTAATATTTCCTACTTTCTAAAAATATTAAAATATACAGATGTTTTTTGTAGCTAAGCAAAGTAAAATGAACTTAATTCTGTTTATTGTCAAACTGCTGCACTTAACTAATATATATTAGACTAACAAAAGGGGCAAACAGAAATTCTTCTCTGCAGTTGCTTCTCAGGGGTATTGTGCTTCTTTGTCTGAATATGTTTTGACTTAAACTAGATATCAGAGGATATTTCGGCAGATGTTTTAATCAGCCAGTAATATTTTTTTTCTGTAGTCTTTGAGATGTTTCTTTACCGAGTATTCCAACTGACCAGTGATAATTTTTGTAAGAAATAGAGCGGGTGGACACTAAACATGCCATCAAGGGCATCCAAAATCCCATTTATTTTTAAAATGACTAATTTAGAGAAATATAAGCCTTGTTAGAAAAGCTTAATCCATAAACGTTTTCAATCCTGAACTTTTATTTAATCAACTGAAAAGAAAACCTGAGGCCATTGAGCCAATCTCAGTTTGGCTTTAGACGTTCTGATATTGGAAGAAATCTCTGGAATAAGAATGTTCTGTGGGTTTGGAATGGGTTTAAGGCTTTCAGGAGCTTGACAACAGCAAGTAGGTAAGGTGTGGATTGATTTTTAAGAGATTCATCCAAATAGACACAGAGGATTTGGTTTTAGCCAAACACCTATGATTAGTAAAATATGAAAATATGCTTAGCTAAACAAATTTTCTTGTGAGGGTGTAGTATGTCTTGTTGAATCGTGTTATTATGTTGCTCCCAAGTACTTTTATTGGTGTTGCATTTATGTCAAATGGTTGTCTTTAGATTGTCCTTCATGTTGACCCTACACTTCAGAACTTCTGACTTGGTCTTCAGTGCAGTGATTGCAGATCAGTGTGTTTATGACACTATATGCAACAGCTTAAAGTTTTATAAGTGTTCCCTGGGAGAAGGAAGAATTTGTTGGCATATTGGATTGTTAAAGTAAAAACGACCCAATTGAAGCATAGATTACCACTCCTCAAATGGTTATCACAGCACAAAGGATCTGTGTAAAATGTAAAACCCATTAATTCTGTCCAGCAACAAAGGCACTAGTGTGAAAACATGACTTGAGAGACTAGAGATTTCTTATGACATTAATATTAGTACCACTAGACTCTTAGAAGTTAAAATGTGTCACCATCTGCTTTGAGATCTGACATACCCAGATCACAAGAAAGTCACTGAACCACCCTAATCATCATGACAGCTGGCTCCTCAAACCCAGACCAAGAAGCTACAATGAGTTTCAAGGATGTAGATCTGAAGTATGTAAGAAATTTAGATGTATAAGAGTGAAATGAACATTTCGGCTTTTTGGTTGATGCCAGAAAGCCTGAGGCTGAGCAGGACATTGCCTGTATGGCCATCGTACTATGACTTTGTGTGCAACTGTATTTGATATATCAAAGCCTGCTGGAAAGAAGAAGCTGGCGGCAACCTAATGACAATACAGGGTAGCAGAGACGCAAACTGCTCCATTTATGTTGTTGTCCACATGCTGGTTTGGAGGAGATCACTCAGCCAGTCCCACAGGTATAGGATGTTCTCAGTTGTAGTTTCATGGACAAATAACAAAGATCCAACATCAGATAAAGGAATTTGGCTCTTTGGGAACAGAGTGGGAAGCCCAGTGCAGCAAAGAGGCTGTCCTTCACTTGCGGAACCATTCTCCATACTTGGCACTGACATAAAAGCTGCTTCTGCTCCACTTGAAGTACTCACACATCCAGCACCAAGACACATACATAGAAACAAAGACAGACATGTGCACATATACATGCATGCTCATGGACACGCGCGCACACACACGCACACGCACACCCCCACACACGTACCAACTCACGCAGAATTCAGGAAGTATGCCTGTCACGGACAAGCAGGGAAGGGAGGCAGCAAAAACAACTTTCTGTCGACAGGAATAAGAAAAACAACGGTTGAAAGGGGGTCTGCATGAGAGAAAACGCAAGTCAAAGGCATTCTTTCCGTCAGAACTCATCAGTCTGCAGAGGGAAATATGTAAGGAGATGCAACCGTATGAGTGCTGTCACTGTCCTGCTGAACACTAGAAGGAAGGGACAGGCTGGTGGAGAGCTAACTGAGAGTCGAGGAAGCCTTCAGTAAAACCCGTCCACATCAACAGAGACATTGGCAGGTTTGCGTTTGGGATACACAAGTCTGCAGGCTAGACAGGCACTGTAAACACACAACTAAAACAAACTTTATTCAAGCAGGCAATATAAAACAGAGGTGTTTAAAGCATTGTAATTAGTTCCCTTGCCCAAAGGCAAAGACTGGTTAAAAAGAAAAGGAAAAAGACAGAAAAGGAACATGTTGGAGAGCTCATCAGTGAGGACTAGATTACCCCAGGCCTTCCAGGGCCACTCTCCAGAAGTGAAGATAAAAGGGCTTATTAATAGCCCTTAGATTTACATGCTCCAAGTGGATGTTTATACTGGAACTTGCTGCTTATGTGTGAACATTCAACAACTGTAAACAGTGCCATTCAGTTCCCATTTCCTTTACATCACTGATATTGTTTCAGCTAGCAACATCAGCAGCCAGAGTTTAAAAAACATCATTCGAGGCATTATCTTTTAAGTGGTTCCACAGTTGAGTCTCCCCAGGGCGGTAATCAAGAAGGTTCATTGTGAACTTCCTCTTCTACATGCTCACATTTTGCTGACCTTAGTTGAAAAGAGCAGAGAATGGGTTAATCATAAAAGTCCTGATATGACAGAAAGATTTTTACCACATTTGGTTTACTTGGTTATTCAAAAACTTTTTCAGTTCTGTTAAAACAAATAAATTTTTGCCAATTCTGCTTAATGTTAAAACCATTAAACCATTGTGTAAAGAACTGGGAAGCCCCTCATTACCTCATCAACCACAAGAAAGAACAGTAGTCTAGGGACGTGAGGTTCATGAGGCAGCATAGAGAGTACATCTGTAACCCCCAGTTCTTTTATTGGACAAATATAAAATTAACAACAGTCAGGAGCTATAATCGTGCTCCAAGTGGCTTCCAACACAAATTTCCATTTTGAGGTCGGCTGTACGGTTCTATAAAACTTTACAAGGCTGCTAAAAGAAGAACTGTCAATTTACAAGAAACAAACTTTTCTAATTATTCATTGAGCGAATAACCCTCAAGCTTTTAATTTGCTTTAGGTCTAATCTATGCCACCATTAAAGGTGAGGCGAGGGTGAAACCCAACCAAATGACTACCTATACAAATCAGTAAAAAGGGACTGTAAATTTTTCCATTCTAGGGTAACTAATAACAGGATTGTAAAAGTACAATGGACACCAAACAGAAGTGACCCAGCTTTTAGCTGTAAATTTAATACCGCCCATACGCTCATGTTTTACAATGTAACTTATCAAAATGTATTGTAGGAGCACGGCATGCTGAGTGTTAATGGCACAGTTGGTTGCAGTATAAACATGGACTTAAGCATGGAAGAACAAAACCGTAAACTTTATTAGAAATAAACATCTGCAGTTTGGATCATAATTCAGGCCAATTAATAGAAATTCATCACCAAAATAAAACAGATTGATTTCCTACGCCTCACTACATTTTCAAAAGAAATACCTGAAATGATCTGTGTAACAGATACTCCTTACTGGTAGATCTCATGGACCAGCAGTGGGTGTGTTAATGGACTGGTTTACAAACACATCGTGTTCAGGATTCCATGCTTGAGTGTTGTCTCAGACTGTGAGGACATGTCAACGTTGTACTGCCAGGACATCAAAGAGATAAGTTAAGCTATTTGAACAATGATTCATGTTTATATATAGAATAAGTGATGGATGAAAAGAGTTGGATCTATGAGGTCATCCTGAGAATACAAGGAACATCCCTGCCAGCATCTACTGGGTGATGAAAGAGGAGCAAATACTTATGTCTCACCAGTGCAGGGTCATTGACTGACTTCTTAATATGGCCGCTGTCATACCACTAAGCAGGATAAGTCACCTTTAAACACCAACTCTGAGTCATATTTCACCCCCTGAAATGCAAAAGAACAGGGTAGTCTTTGGCTGCTTAAGTAAAATCCAAATCAGTGGTGTAAGGCCCAGTAACATATGAGGCCTCTCTCAGATAAGATCAGAGAGAGATTAGGCTCCTGTATCAGAGATTAGGCAGAGTTTGTTTTCTTTTCGTTTGAACCTGGGTGGGGATAGTCCCAAGACCTGCACCCCAGGGCCTGGGCATAATGCCATTAGTGGTGTTTTGTTGACAGCAGGCATCGGTAAATGAGGCCCGACTTTAATCAGCTGCATGCCGTGCTGGTGTCAGAGTTCCCCCTATGTCTCCCAGGTGAAAGATGAGCTGGGAGAGAGGTGTTGTCTCCACCTTAATTAAAACTGCTCCCCTTAACAGAGGACTCGGTGTGGCTATCACCAACCCATCCTTCTGAAAGCTTGACTACAATCTCAGCAAAATACTGACTATTAGCCACAAAAGTGCAAAAGGAGGGGACCGAACGGCAAGAGGTGTAATTACTGAGCCTGAGACCATGTATTATTACAGCATAGAGGGGGTATTTATCTGTTTCATGGCAGTGCCTTGCTAAAGCATTCATATCCCAAAAAGTCAATCATTTTCACCTCTTACAATCACAATCTTAAATGTGTTTTATATGGATTATATATGACAGACCAACACAAAACACGTTTTTTTTAACAAATAAAAATCTGAAAAGTGTGGGGTTCATCTCTATTAGTTCCACAGCAGTCCGTTATAGCACTAGCTACGCATTACTGGGAATAGAACCTCTGTTTTAGTCTCCAGACTTTTGCAGAATCTGATAGGATTTCTGCATGTAGTTCTATCCATAATACTATTAACTCCAAGCAGCTTCCCTGTCTCTCTTGGGTAGAGAATATTATCTCCACAGCGCGATGCTGCCTCCACCGTGTTTCAGTGTGGGAACGGTGTTGTGTAGTGCTGATCTTCAGTTTAATTTTATTCAACTGTCTTTCTTCTCTCAGCTCTTGTATATATGCCAGATTAATGGAGTGCATCTCTGCAGCCTCTCCCCAGAGTTATCCTGAGTCTCTTGGCTGCTTCTCTGATGAATGCTTGGATAAGTGCCCATCCTGTGTGTTTAGGTGTGTAGCTGTTTCCTGGCAGTTTTGTGGTTATGCCAGACTTACCCACTTAACTCTGCTTTATACTTCTCCACAACTTCATCCTTGACCTATCTTTAATGTTCTTTACTTTTCACAGTTGTTTGTTCTCTAATGTTTTCTAACTTTGACGTCTTTAGAGAGTAGCTCTATTAATTCTGAGTTTACAATGCAAACAGCTGGACTACGTATACTATTTAGGCAACTTTGGAAGGTGCTTTTGATTTTTATTTGGGGGTGTCTACACTTTCAAAAATTTTATTCAAAACTGAAAAAGATTTATTTAGGTTTTACCAAAGTAAAACATATTGAAGTTGGTAGCTATGCAGAAGAATCTTGTAGAAATGGTTCACAGTAAGGGGGATATAAGTCGATTTCTCAGTAAAATGTACTTTTGGCTTTCTCACAACAAAAGCTATATAAAAATATCTGTCCTCTCTGTCTTTCTCAAAACACTACAACACAGTCCATGTGGGAGATACAGGAGACACTGTCCGAGTCTGGCTATTTACCCAGAAATCCCATACTTCACTCCAACTTCCTGCTCCCTTGAAGTGAGACATCCTTTCCAAGGGGATAAGCTGGATGAACCAGACACAGATACTGGATGTGGATGCTGCTTTAGCCTTGCCATGCCCAGTTACAATAACACAATCATGCTGTTCATCCCTGCTGCCTGCCCTGACACACCAACCCCATCCCAGCCAGAGGCACTAGGCAGGAGGCATGCTGTTGCCTCAAACTGGCCTGGGTGTGTGAAACAAAGAGTGTTTGATAGAGGGTGGGTAGACGGGACGGAGAGGGTCTGTTGAGGAGTCCCCCCCTTTCCTCCCATACACTATGAAACCTCCTGCCCTCTAATGCAAATGAGGTGGTGGGCGCAAAGAGAGGGAAACAACATGAGAGAAAAATAGACACAAAGAAGGGATGGGCGGGGAGAAGACCAGCTAAGGCAGCCCAGATCGGTGGGCCTTTTCAAATCACAGCAGCAATGAGTGTCACTCAAGCGTCAGCCTTAACAATGTTAGACCAGTGCAGGCAGGGCTAATGTCCGCTGTGCTCTACCCTACTTCCTTTACCAACTTCCACAAGTCCCCTTGTGACCACATGAATCTGACTAGTGACAGCTCGGCATCCTGTAATTTGCTAATTTGCATGCATGTCAAAAAGCCAGACCATAGTGAATTATAGCCACAAAGTGGGAATATTCCAAAAGAAGAGCATGAGGTCTGTAACACGGGAGAGGATAATGGGGATGACGGGGAGAAACAGCAGGATGAAATAGATTTGAGTGAAGACTGCGATATCAGAGTGTATGCCTCAGTCATAGGGGACAGTTAGCGCTCTACATTTGGACACAACACAGCCTGGTGTGGCTCATTCACACTCTGTGTATTTTTGTGTGTGACTTTGTGTGTGGGGGCGATCATCATGTATGCATTAGTTTATGTGTGTGAGGCTGCCTGTCATCTTAGTCAAGTCTGCATGTGCAATTTGTATCATGAGCACCAATAAGAGTAAGTGAACAAATCCATGTGGGACAAACAAGAAGGGATAAATATGATTTTCCACTGCTGAGCCATTAATCGAGAGAATTATCATCACATTGGTAGTGAAATCTGTTAAGATTCATGTATATGTCAATTTCTATGGCAAAATGATCATTAAAAGGATGAACATAAACAATTATGTAAAAGAGACTTCCCCACATTGAGTCTTTCCAATATTTGGAAATGACTATATATAAAAATTAAAAAGTAAAAGTCATGCGCAACAACTTGACCTAATTTTTCTCCCTGTAAAAAAGGCTTTAATGCTCATATATGTCTCTTGAAACATGCTTCCTGCACACATACCTAAAGTTTAACACAAAAAGAGAACCATGAAGCCAGTATAAATCTCTATCAGGAAGCCAGCCAACCTCTCCGCCCCTCGCTGGTGAAAACCATATAATCGTCCAAGGAACCAGAAACACATTTTCTGGATAGTTGGCAGTAAATGTACCATAATCGTTTGGGCTGGGTACCTTTCTAAATGTTATTTTTATTGTTGGGTCTTAAAGGCTGGTCAGAAAGAACTGACTGATAAATACACATTTTGAAAAGTAAATACACTAGAGCTACATACATATGTCATGTATGCTAAAAATATCATGTATGCTAAAAAAGGAACAAAGGAAGTATATATGATTGCATATAACTCCATACCATGCAAACTTTTTTACATTTTAAATGTCTGTAATTGTACAAATATTGAACCCAGAAGTCCACTGTGCCTTTCAAATGTGCTGTTTGGAAATTCTGCAGCTAACTCTGCCCTTTACACTTGTTTAACAATGTTTTACATACCATATACAAAACCAAACACTGATTAACACCTGAGAAAGGAGCAGTCATTACAGCAGGAGATCTTCTAACCATCCATGAAAGTGAAAATGAGAAGCAATTCTGTTAAACACCACACATTATGATGGCTATTTACCACACCATTGTAACTCTAAAAGGTGGACCTTTAAATCTCTCACAAAGTAATCTCGCCTTTGGTACAGTTCGCTGCGTTCTCAGCCTTACAATCTGTCTTGCGTTATTTGCTTTCCCAAGTGTGAGATGTTAGAGGGCTGAAAGAAGGACAAAGCTGACATTGCTTGAGACTTTTGTAGCCGGAGGTAAGAACATCTTGAAGGCATGAAGAGTAAAAAGGAAGCAGTTTATGCCCAGTGACATGCTTGTCGAGAAAATTTGGATTGGTTTGTCATAAAAAATATGTATCACAATCAACATTTTATTAGAGTACTGCATGTATTATCTATAGCATGAATCCAGGATGAAAAAAGTGTATACTATAAAACTTTTATGTCAAAGTGATATATTTTCAGCCTTAACCATCAGATACTTATGACTCTAATGTTTCAATAGGACAATATAAGACAAACTTCTCTTACAGAAATGTTGGTCACCATGAGGTTAACAACCGGAAATTTCCTTGGTACTTGTGAGATGCATATCATATGCATGGCTTTGGTTTTAACAAATTTATTGAACGTGTAACGTGTGTGTCTGTGCTGTATGGACAGTTGTTTTATTGAGACAAAATTAGTAACCTTTAAATTTTAAAGGAGACAAATTCGTGTTAGTAACCTGCAAATATAACAAAACTAAATATTACAAATAATATTTGTCAAAATAATATTTTGATTTCACCTAAATGTATTGTTATACAAAAGTGCAGTTCAGGTTAAGCACAAAGCTCACATTAATGAGAGTAAAACTTCATTGTTGAGAACTTTTCTGTTTTCTGTCTATTGTAAGTAGATACCTTTAAAAAGCTATATGTTGTCTTGATATTAACGTGCAGAGGAAATGTGCACATAAATATACAAAGGAAAAATAATATCAAGGCCAAACAGAACTCCCATCTGTTGTCTGTACAAAGCCACTTATTTTAACACCAAAGTCAATTTCCCCAAAATGCCAAACTCCAGCTTTTTAAAAACAATGGTTGTGAAGGTTCTGCTGAAACAAACAGTATATGTTTGCAAGGCAAAAAGGAAGTTACCTTCTAAGAGTTGAAATTATCTCGTCAAAACCTAAGGTACAAATTATTCCCCTTCTCTACAATTGCACCGTCATCATTACAGAGACACCACTTTACTGATAGTGAAAGGTGCGGTCGAGCAGACACTCTTCTTTGCTCTGTTCCTGCTGATGGAGCCCAACTACAGTTTTGGGTTGTAAAGACAGCTTAACACCATTGCACGGGAGGGCAGAACAGCAGCGTCATGGGATATTACCCAGGAAGGCAGGGTGGAGAATCAGTTTCCATTTCACCATGACCTTTCTCTGGTCCCATGGTGGCCAGTGCACCACTACCTCCTTCCTTTCACATCCCCACCAAGCAGCCTCTGCTGCACTGCTGTCTCTTTTTCTTCTTCATTTGTCAACCTGTCTGTCTCCACATTTTTACATGCATAGCACAGAGCAGTTCACCCCCCACCAACAACAAGATCAAATTCCCATACCTCATTTGTCTTCTCATCAGCTGTTTGCCCCGATTTAAATGTTAGCATTGCGCAAAGTGCACATGCCTGACTAATACAGGTCTGATGATTACTTGGAAACTTACGTGTGGACAAATTTCTATCAAATAAAAGAGCACCAACTCTTTCTAAATACGGCATTAATTATGGTGAATTTTCCTCTCAGGATGGGAGTCATCGCTTTCCAACACCAAAGCTATTCTTAGTTTATGTTAGTATTGTTTTCAGCTGCTAAATGCTACCTACATATTAAAACGCTTGTGATGAGGTCTATCGCTGACAATGACGGGAAGTTGTTTGTCACCCAGCTGACCACACAGACTCAGACAAACTCTGGACACGCCCGCAGTTCTGACTGGAATCTTCAATACTCACATTTTCTTTTCATTTACTTTTAAAATAGCTTTCCATTCCAACACATTATAGGCGTGCAGTATAAGAAAGAACAGTCAAAGGGGGAAAATTGTGATGTATTTTCAGATTCGCTGTTACCAATTTAACTCAAATATTCAGAACGTCAGCAGAGTATGGTGAATTAAGGACAAATAATTCAACTACCTACCACTTGTAAAGATAAAAAGAAACATTTATTAAAAAAAATCTAAATTAAGCTGGATAAAACAAAAAAAAAATTGAAAAACTTTTTTTAAGTTTATAAAAGCAAATTTGGACATGAGCAACAACAACACATTAGTAACAACCCTCAAACCACTGACAAGGGATTTGAATAATCTCCATTGTCTCGTTATGTTTTCCTGGGAGTCGTTGGACACATTGACTGTAGTATTCATGGAGATGTTGCTTTGACATCTACCATAAAACGAAAATAGATCAGGAAACCTGACCCAAGCCCAGTCTGAGGATGTACCATCCCTCAAGTTGCATCACCTGAACAACTTACTGTAATGTTATTCTGCCAGTAAAGGACCCCCTACAAGACCCATATCATTTCTGACAGAAGTCAGCATAGCCAAAGAGGGATATACACCCTCTCTGATCCAAATGATCTCATTGTCTGATTAAAAAAAAAAAAAAAAAAAGTTAGTATACTGCATTACAGTACTACTTTTTAATGGTGCTTATTTATTAAATGCATTATTAATAACATAACAAATAATTCCATCTTTTCTTTTTGTTATTTGTGTGCTCATCAACTGTGTAATTTTATATATGTAGATATATTTGGAATGGCGCATGGAAATAGGGGGTGGGCATAACAACTGTGATTAATTGAAAATTCCATGAGATTTACTAGGGTTCACCCAATTTCCAAGGGTCACTTCTGCGTGAAGAAGTACAAATTTACACGGCGGTATTAGGGAGATGATGTGGCGGGGGGAACATTTGTCTGCTCTTTTCAATTGAAATCTTGTTAACAACTGCGAATGGGTGAATTTTTTATGAAATGTGTTAAAGAAACAACATTGGCTCATGATGAACTGCATAAAAAAAAAATAATAATAAATAAAAACCTGGGCCTTCTAGCAACAATCACAGAGGTTTTGAATACTTTTGTTTTTATTTCAAATTTCAGTTAATGTGGAGTTGTACATACAATGTAATTT
Source organism: Girardinus metallicus (assembly GCA_903067095.1). Lineage (NCBI taxonomy): Eukaryota > Metazoa > Chordata > Actinopteri > Cyprinodontiformes > Poeciliidae > Girardinus > Girardinus metallicus. The sequence goes on from CAEGAE010010561.1 coordinate 25,835, forward strand.
CCTGTGCTACTTATAAAGAATACTTATTATTTTTAACCAATAACCACTGCAGAAAGAGTTAAGGAATGTGAAGAGTCCACACAGACGAATAAATAACAAGTGTCCTATAAAGACGCTCTGCAGGGACGTCTGTCTTTTCAATTCTTTAGCAAAAACAAACCAGCACAACAGAAAATACAAGGCAGGGTAATCATCCCACCACTTGTGCTCCTCATACATTGATAAATGAACCCATTGTGAAGTGATTATCACAGTTATTCATAGCCGCTTTGCTATGGGGATGGTACATTTGTTGCATTGCATGGGAGCAGACACTGCTGAGCCCTGCACATGTTTTCCTGTCAATGTGCATTACAGACCAGCCTGTGACATTTATAAATACTTGGTAATCTGTACTGCTATAAACACTGCATTATTAAATTGTCATTATTTTGGCTCCAACTGGGCCCAGCCAATGATTAATTGAATGCTATTAAGTTGAGGTGGGCTGTTTATAAATGCTGTTTTTACCTTATATATTAATCACAGACAAATTAAAACGCATCAGTATATGGTGGGCTTTTGCGATATTAGGATTCCTTAAATTGAAAAACAGACAGTAATTAAGCTAGGGTATTATAAGTTCATTCTTTCAGTTGACACTGTAATAAAAAATGATTTACGGAGATGGCCTGTGTTAGACTGGACATAATAGCATGACGCAGTGTGCTTCTTTGCCCAGTGTATACATATACTGACAAATGATAGAAGCAAGAATAAAGAATGAGCTTAAGCATAATCTTTTCTCAGGAGTAAATGTCAATCTGAGGAAAACTTTGAAAAGTAGAAATTGGGTATTCATTAGCATATTTGTACAAATGAACCTTAGTGTACAGGCTACAAACGTCAGTAAACAAAGGACCAAGATGGAAACAAATGTAGTAGTCTCATACTCCCTAGTAACTACTGTTCCCAGAGTAAATATATATAAAATATTGGCCTAATCAGAGAGCAAGGACAGTTTAGAAAAAGAAGTGACGTGAAGGTAAGCCAAGAAGTGATGAACCAACATATTTCTTTAAGGAGACATAGGAGAAATTCCTGCAAACTTTCAGTCTGTCTTTCAGTCTCTCTTGTGTTTTTGTTTAGTCCAGTCAGTTGACTACAGCGCCCTGTTTATCACAAGTATGCCATCCTCCCCCTGTAACAGGCTGGCATTCTGCACTGACCTCAAGGTCTTTTCACATCATTTCATGAGAACGCGTAATTTTGTTTTCATTACATTTTCCCTTATTAAATCCCACATCCACACTCCCAACACTGGCACTTTCACAATCCTCATTCCATCTCCACGGTTGCTGCCCATATTTAATTTTTTTTCATCAGTTGCAATTAATGTCAGTTGATCCTATGATACTAAAACCAGTATGGACATAAGCTACAGCATGCAAGCATGCCGAAGGAGTGGTAGACAGACAGACTTTGTTGGGATTTCCTTTTGGGACATCCCAAAAAGGCCAAACCTACTTGGTTTGACTTTGTTCAAACCAGCTCTTCACCTTTAACAAGAGGTGACATACATTGGAAAGGAAGGCCTGCTCATGACTGAAACTCAAGGAAATGGGCACCTGGTAGCCTAAAGACCGATTACGCATATCATCCCCTCCCTCCTGCCATCTTTTCATTCTACCCACCATCGATCCTCTGGCTTTGACAGAAGGTATGTATTTTAGACCAGACCCCTGTTGATGTGATGGACATGGGGACCCTGTTTGAAATGGAAACCTACGCATTCTGCCCTGCCAGGGGGAGATACAGAAATACCCCAGAAGAGCTTGTGAAAGGAAATGGAACAAGTGAAAAAAATAGCCATCTTTATTGAGGTTTTCCTTTCAACAACATGAGGAAAATATAGAAACGACACTTCCTATTCAGGATATGATGCTGTGAAATGCAGTAACATCAACAGAGTACTCAGTGGGCACCACGGGCACTGATAGTTTCCTTTTACTCACATCAGCGCTCTCTCTTGCATACACTGGCAACACATGCTGACTCAGATAAGCGAGAAAATCAAAACATGATAACAAAAATGAATGTACTTCATGAGAAGAGATAAACAGAGCGAGCAGACAGACAAGCTTATCCTCCCTTGTGCATTGCTGCCTTGCATTACCGTTTGATCTTTTTTGTTCATTCATGTTGCAAGAAAAAACTTTTTGTGATTGCATATAATAGTGTACATAAGTGTAAACTTACTTCCTGGCTTTTTTTTTCTCAGTTTATGTTTGTGTGTATATGCATGTGAATGTTGGAATGTGAAAGAAAAATAATGTGATGCACCCCATCCTGCTTAAAACTCACCTGGACTGATAAAGAGATCCAAGGAATCGTTTCCTACGCCTGCTACTCATTCAAATAGCTGGCGTCTGTAAACAAGAGCTGCGGTTATCCATGTAGCAGTCAGATAAGAGAGGAAGGAGACCTCCGGAGTGATGGATCACGAAGGGGCTCCCAGTTCTCCTCTCTTCCCAGCACCGCCCTGCCACCTTGGGATAATAAACAGCCACAGAGCAGGGGGCCAGATAAGAACCATCACTCACATTGTCCGGACTGATAAGACACAGACGCTCTCTGTCACCCTCCATGACATTTGTTTTTCATTCCACTTCAGGCTGAGGGAGAAGTCAACCTGTTTCATCTCATCAATGGGCTCGGCTCAGGATCCCCCGCTGAGTGGGTGCCACCCTTTGACACTGATGGTAGTCAGGTGAGTGACTGTGTTTTGCTGCAAGAAAAAAGAACATAATAGACTGTGGCCTGATTGTGTCTTCTACCAAAAAAATAATTCTCACATATTAAATAAAGCAAAAGAGTTCAACTCTTCTAGTCTGTTAAATTGTCCACAGTTTAAGAAATTCCATGTCTTGAAAAAGTACATAAATTAGTTCACATTTTGTTACGCTGCAGCCTAAAAGTATTTCCTTGGGATTTATATTTTACAAATAAATCTGACAAAGTGAGGCATGCATATGTATCCAGGCTCTTTTAAATGCAAACCCTAAAATAAGTGCAACCAACTCCCTTCTGAAGTCACCTATTTACATCAGAATCAACTTGTGTGTTTCCTTGACGCTTTGTTAGAGAACATTAACACCATGAAGACTAACAATGGAACAGCAATGCTTTAGTTTAAAACAACAACTCAAGCTTTAATTGCCTAAGAACTACAACACTAAACAGACATGGCTTTCCATCTGATCTTACAGGCTGAAATAGAGAGCATGAACGGAGGAGCTGTAGAGATCTGCCACTCAAGTCGTCAAATCTGTTGATAGGAAAAATATTAGTAATGCTCTTTATAAATCTGGTGTTTTAGATCAAAGTTTATCCATGCGTTAAACTGGCCCAGTCAAACACCAGACCTAATTTCACCTGAGAATCTAGGATAAGACTTTAACATTTGTGGTCACAGCCATCTGTTTAATCTCTCTGACTTGAGTCTTTGCAAAAAAGAATAAGCACAAATTTTAGACTCTGAAGTTGAAATGGTGGTAGAAACTGATCCCAAAAGACTTGCAGCTCCAACTACAGCAAACGATGGTTCTACAAACGATGGACTAAGGCGTCTGAAAATATTTACAAGACATATTTTAAAGATTTTTTTTTATCATATAATTTTCCTTCCACTTTACATTTATATGCAACTTTGGATTGTAGTGTCTCATAAAATTTTAAAAATATACACTGATACTTGTAAGGATAAAACGCCAAAATATTCTAAATGTGTAGGTAGAAAAATCTTTTTCAAGGCATTGTAACAAATAAAATGGTAGTGTAATAATAGACATGTTGTACAAAGGGCGTGTATATGATGTGCCGCCTTCATGAATCATGACTATTTCTAAAGATGCGGATGCATTGTTCAAAAAAAACATACCATGCACACCCACCATATTTCTTCAGCAGTATTGTATCATCTTCATGTGTTAACCTGGGCTATTTTTACACACCATATGTCATGTTGATAGACCAATCCACAGAGACTTCAGAGCAGAAAAAAAAGAGGTGGGTCTCCATTCTTCCCTAACGGGCTGTAAAGCTAAAGCTAGGCACAAATCAATGTGATTTTTTTTTTCATTAGGAAAAACAAGGCTGGAGCAACAAGTTGTAAATTATGCATTGGAGACTTATATTTCTGACTGGCTGCATAAAAGCATTATTTAAGTTGTTTTACATTTTGGCACATTTAATTCTCTGAAAACGCAGAGGCCTATCAGAGGGCATATGCAGCCATTGTAAATCTGCCTGCCCTAACACTGCTTCCACCAGGGTCACCAACAAGTCACAGATTTAAGATGGTATAAAATAGTTACTTTATAGCCATCCCAATTGTTATACATTGGACTTATGTGCATTGTACTAGCCCTAATGAAGGGTGTAAATTCTCAGTTTACGACTGCACCTTAACATTGGAGGGTGGGGGAGCTGTAAAGCATACACTTTTTGTGTTGCTTGTGTCGCTCATCAGACTTCTGCAGTTGAGACTGTGCACACACTGTTTCTATTAGTCAGGGAGGGCTCGTATGAGAGGCCTCCGTTTGCTTTAATACAGCCAGGCTGTGAGAGGACAGCATGTCGTCAGCTGGTCACAGATGAGATTTAACAGACGTAGCCCAACTTCCTGTCATCAGTAGAATAGAAGTCCTGCAGCCCCTCATCTTCATTTTACTGAAGATGGACAACCCTGATAGCTACGGGATAAAAGTCACCTGGAGGTCTAAGCCCATATGGGTGTATATAATAAATATCTTTGCCAAAACAGAAGTAAATTTGCCAATTGTTTCATTCCGATTAAGATGCCTTAGTAAAAGCATGTTAATTATGTGAAATTAAGTAAAACATACAATGTGAATTCCACAAGAGGTGTGCTGAAAGACACATTTTCTAGAAATTTGTTTTGAATGGTTCAGAATCTAAGTCTTCTCTCGTCACCTAATTTGAAATCCCAAATGGTTGTGGACAAAATATTCCAGTAGAAAACTGGCCACACTTTGAAGAAGCTGTTTTGCCATCAGCTGTTGCAGACTAGTTTTATATAAACTTTGGAAAACTTGTCAGGTGGAGGGAAAATTGTATTTGAGTTTCAACTTTTTTACCAGTAAAATTCTAAAAATGTTCCTATTAAGTCTTCTTGAGTCATTTACTGCTGTAACTCTTTTGGGTAGGCTTTGGCTAGACTTGCACATCTAAAAACTGAAGGTTTTGATAATTCTTCTTTGCAAAATAGCTCAAGCTCAGTCAAAGTGGATCGAAAGCATCTTACCTTACATTAATGCAAAATGTATATTTTGTAAAATGTAATAGGTAAGATCAATTTTTAAATGAGGATGATATCAAGAACCTATTGTAGAGGAACAGCTGGAATATAAAATACGATATTTTTTTGCTAAAAATATAGCAAGAGAGCAACTTCACCAGTCTTTTCCTGGTGAGGTTAAAGGTTTTCTTCAAGGACTGCACTGTATTTAGAACCATCTTCCCATCAAGACGAGCTTCCCTTCTCCTGCTGAGGAAATGCATTTACACAGCGTCATGCTCCCACCACTGACCTTTTTTGTTCTGCTACACATAGCTGTCTGTTGGCCAAAATGTTCCATTTTGTTCTCTTCTGACCAGAGCATCTTTTTTCCCACATGCTTGCTGTGTTCCCAACATTACTTGTGGCAAACTATAAACTTTTATGGCTCTCTTTCAACAACAACTTTCTTCTTGTGACTTCAGATTAGTAGTTTTCTTTGTCAATATATTCTTCTACTTGTGAGGTTTCTCTATAGACACTATGAACCTGTTGGCTGCTTCTTTCATTAATACCCTATCCATTTCTAAAGAAAAATACATTAAGCAAAACTTTGTGATATATCCAAAACTTAAGATATTGTTTTATAATCAAACACTGCTTTTAGTTTCATTTAAGCTGTATTGTTGACCTGTCTGGTGTGATTTTTTTGGATTTTAATTTTCTCCTGCTGAATATGTTGCCCATCAAACCCTCGACTGTTTTAACAAAAAACCAAAACAAACAAACAACAAAACAAAAACAGCAGTTTCTATACTGAAGTTAAATGACCGACATCTGGACTTTATGTTCATTAATTAGGGAGATGGCTGCACTGGATTTAGGGGGATTAGATTAAGTGTGACCAAATATTAATATATGGCCTGTATTTAAAATTGTTGTTTGTAAAAGAAATATACAGAATTTTCTTCCATTTGTTCCTTTCAAAACCGTCTCATACATTATTTTATTGTGAATTTTGAGGAATGTCTGGTGAGGTTCAAGGGGTGTGAAAACTTTTGCATAACTGTAATTACCAAGCGATATATAGCGCTCCTTCACCAGCTTTCAACACATGAAGAGATTGCTTCTGTCTGATCCTGATTATGTTCATGTCATGAAATACTGACATTTGTATTTATTGCTCACTGAGACACGCACATATTTATTTCACTATGCAAATTTCAGGCTTTACTCTGTTGCGGGTGATATTTGACAGCTAAAGTATTCCGGACAGAATACTTGGAAGGAGAACAGTGCTGGACTGCAAGGGATTGACAAATCAAGCAATTAAATGGGAGGTGATTATGTCATCATTTTCTTGGGCTGGCAGAAAAAAAAAATGGTCTTGCTGCATTTCATATTCAGGCTGAAAGAATGAATAAGCTAATGTTCGGAGGGATGAGGATTGAAATATCTCACAGGGACATTCTGCTCACTTCTTTTTCAGACAGGCCTTATCTCCGCACGTTCAGCCCTGTTAATATGATGATGAACAATATTTCATGAAGTGCAGCTGAATGTGTCTCTCATGGAGAAAGCCCGGGCAGGTTCTGACTCCTCCTTGTGTTTTCATCTTTCCTTTGTACCACTATTTCTCTGAGAGAGAGGGCGAAGTGGGGGGGTGGGCAGGTGAGTGAAAGCAAAGCGAGGGAGATAATAACCACACATATCCCTCAGAAACACACCACTTTGTGAACCTCCTCTTCCCCGTGATCCTCCCTCTCCCCCCTTAAAACATTTTCATATCAATAATCAAGCAATTTTTCTATGTGCTAATCCATCAAAGCGCACTGGCGCTAATCTGCAGGCGAGGGGCTGGCTGGTGTGTGTAGCATCCCCTTTTCAGGTGAGCCCCGCTCCCTGGCAGACATTTGTCCCGCCATGTGGCACACAAAGACCCCTGCCTAGTCAGCGCTGATTGATCAGAGGCCCGTTGCAAAAGAGTAAAGCAGCACACACTATCAATGATGCTCTACATCCGCACCTGAAGAAGAGCCTTCATCTCTTTCTGCAACATGCTCAATGCAGCAGATAATGAGAGCCGTGCTGTTAACAGCTCCTTCAGCTCTGGTTTTTGTCATGTGCAAATAGACAAAGTGCTTACCTCTAAGATGGAGGGAAGAGACAGATTAAGAAAAAAAAATGGGCCTTGGTATGAAGATTATCTTAATGTTGACAAATGCTGACAGGGTTGAATTTCAGTAACTCTTTTTACAGATTAGCGGGCCTTCCAAAAAGAGTGCATATAAAGAACAATACAATTGCGTGTTTGATTTTAATTTTCTGACAATCTCTCACAGCATGTATGAGATATGTGTGGATGTTTTTTTTCTGCACTCTGCATTGTTGAGATTTACTGAGGGTAAGGGTGCTTTTTAGAAGCTTGGCAGCAGCTCCAGGAGTCAGGGCAATCCTGCAGGAGGCAGAGTGAGAGATAAAATGCAGAGGCCTCATTAGTAGCACATTTATCATCTCCTGTCTGTGATTTAAAAGAATGACTGGGTCAAATCACTTTAAATACCTCGAGGGAAATCAACATTTGTCATTGCAAAGCAAACCTGCCTCTCCCCTCTTTTTGGGTGTTAATTTATTCCGGTAAAGCAACCCCATTCGCAGCTGCACAGATTTTAATTTCATTCTTGCAAAACCTCCTCTGACTGTCTATCTCAATTCTTTGCTTTAGCGCAGAATTGTCCCCTTCAATTAATTGAAGTAATACTCACCACTAGCAAGGCTAAGCCCTCATTCACAGACGCTGGGCAGGTGATGCAAATGATCTGCAAAGCATGTGAGACACAGCAAATTATTCCTGTGATGTCCACAATTAAAAACGAATACCACCCATGCCAGAGGAAAAAAAAAAGTGTACATGGGAAGAACAAGGAAGAGATTATGTATTATAAATGTGTTATTAATGTGTAACTTGGCAAGGTCGGGGAAGTCAAGATAGGTGTTGAAATATGGATGTCACCCTCAAAGAGCCTTCTAACATCGCTGCAAGTGGACCCTCTGGACACACCGCCTAACAAAATATTTATGTGCATGCCTGCACACTAGCTCACATTTCTGTGAGCATCATCTGAGGTTACTGCAGCCTGAAGATTTTTTATGGCAGTGGCCACAACCCATTTACAAACCTTTTCATACATTTAACATAGTTTAGACTTTTTAAAGTGAGGTTTTGCTATGTTACTTCCTCTAATTGACCCTTTACTTGTGGCAGAAAGGGGTCATAGTTTGTAGAAAGGTAAAGAAACCCTAACGACTTTGGGAAGCAGAAAGCCAGTCTGGTGGATACATCCATTTTGGTTTATGTTAGTTGTTTTAAGCAGCACAAGCTGAAAATGTTTCCTTAATGCCCTGCAAAAGTATTAATATCCATTTGTCTTTTCATGTTTAATGAGGTGTTCATTTAGCCTTTTGATTCAGGTGTTTTGGTCCAGGGACGAATTGCAGGACTCCGGCCCTCGAGGACTAGGATTTGATGCTAGATATACCATGCCATTAGAGACGCTTGTAGCTTAAATTGTAATGAAATGTGGCTATTCTGTTGACCTAGTTATTGCTTGTGCAGAAGTGATTGCCACAAATTAATAAATCATGTAATAAGTTGTGTCCTGCCGTCACATGCTCCTTAAGGAGGAGGGATTGCTGTCAGAGACATGATACAGTTGCCTGAGTTTCTTTGAGTTGATGCCTTATTTTAACCAGTGGGTTTAAAAAGCAGAACTTGACTGAACTGTGTTTCACCTTGAATTGGTCATTTATTTAATTATCATTGTGTATTTGTTTGTTTTTTGTATGTCCAAATTTACTGTGTCTTTTTAAAGCAGCTTGCTTTTGACATAATTTTTTACATGAATTCAGATTTTTAATTGTGAAAATAAACAAATTCAGCTTTCTTCTTCTGATAGTTACGTAGATTACTATTACTTGCATACTACTGTGGTTTATTTTGTACAGTGCTCTGTGACTATGAAAGGTGTTTTACTGATAACCCTTACATACTTGTTTACTTATTCGCTCACTGTGTGATGGTTTATCCAATTAAAATTCCAATGAAATACATTTAATGTGAAATTGTATTTTTATAAATGTGCAGAATTTGAATTCCTGCCAATACTGTGCAGCATTCCACAGGTTTAACCTTTTCAGTTTTATTTCAGTAATTTGCCCTAGTGGTCATAGGGTAAAAGATTTGAAAGTGAGCAAATTTAGACATCAACATTTTTATTTATTAATTATATTGTTATTGGCGAGTTTTTTGTTTTGTTTTGTTTTTGTTTTTTTTGCATGGTTGTTATTCACAACGGTCTACCACACTGCTACTTTTTGTCAATGGGATTTTTGACACAGATGCCAGTCATGAGGTTTAAGGGCATGGGAAAAAAAAAAGTGTTTAAACCCAAAAAGAGGGAGATGCTGAGCAAGTCCTACAAGAAGTGTAGAATGGGGTGAAAGCAACAGCAGAGTAAATGCATGCCTATTTCATGCCAGTTCAGACAGAATAGTTTGCCATATGTAAATAGGGGTTCAATAATAAATGCACTTCCCCTGCTTTTATTTGCTTTAAGCCCTCACAGTCATACACACATTGGCACCGTGTGAGACACAAATTAGAGAGCGTTTTAAAGAAAATATTCAAAGAGCAGCCTGCCGCCGGAATATCAGTTATTATTTTTGATGTTGCAATTTTTGACACTTTGATGCAATCAGTGAGTAGCCCCGGCATTCAGCCCTCTCCAGGGAGGGAGCTGTCAAGAGTGAGGAGCCGGTGGGTAGATAATTATGGGAGATCAAACCTTGCTAGTTAGTAGGCAGGAACGGGAGGCAAATGCCAAAAACCAGCCAATGTTTCGCAAACGCTTGTTCAAGGATATCCTAATTGCTATAAGTGGTTCCTTCAGGACTGGCACTTCAAACACTGTGTGCTGCATGATGTCATCTTGCTGGCTCCCCCTCACACACTCACAATAGGCAAATTAGGGAAGAGGGCACAGAAAAACATAGCAGAGGACTGTGTCTTTTCAATGTACTCAACTGCTGTGTATGTACACGCATGCTCTAAATGCATATGGAAAAACAAAGATAAAATCATCCAGATTTTGTCAAGGTGGCACTATCCACTGCTAGTCTGGTATGCAAAATGCAAAGACCCTAATGTGCATTGTTTTATGCTAATGTTATTGTAAATACATCACAATTAATGCAGAATGCAAGCTCATTTATATGCAGGGCACAACAGATACACCCACACCGTGCGTACATATTAGTGTTGCATGATTTCAAAAGCTACACATTCTGACGTCTAACTTTGTGCTTGCTAATTCAAAGTGAGAACACAGTCCAATCTGTCAGTACTGCTTCAAGCATACCTCTCAGTTTTCCTTCTTACCTTTACAGTTCAAAGGGAAGGAGAGGGGAAGGTGAGCACAATTAGTCGAAATCAGTCAGAACAAATTGTCCGACAAGCAGCGTACAATGCTAAGGCATCATAGTCCATTTGCTGATTGTGAAATAACCCTTTCACTGTGACCCAGGTGTTTCAACAATGTGCATAAAAAAACAGTTATCCAATCTACTCCTCGTATTTCTCATTGATGGATATCTGTTTTAATGCACAAACTTACTTGAAGAATTCTAGACCTGTTTCTGTCTCCCTGAGCTACATCAAAGGAAATCCAGCCCTCTGCAATCAAAAAGAAGGATTTCATGTTTCAAAAACAATTCACATTTTCAAAGGGGGACCACAGCTGACATACAATCGCAGTAAAAACCCATTGAGTCTCCATCTCCCTCATTCCTTTTCTCTCCCTGTTGTGAATGCGAATCTTGAGGGTCATTGATCATCTCATTAAATTCAGCCCCAAAGAAAGCGATCCCTTTTCACACGCAGCTCAGGAATTCAGACGCGAACCCTCCCCGCCACCTTTCTTCAGACGCACCACAAACACACCCGCGCCATCAAACATTGCCAAATGACTGCCATTCGCAGACAAGAAAGCCGGCAATAAAATGATAAAATAATGTCTATTTTGTTCAAAAAGGGTAAAAAGGGGTCATTTTCTGCATAGAGTGCTGAACTGTTAGCATAACAAAGCAGTGGCTGGCCAGCTAATGGCTCTTCATCTGTGACAAGGAGCTCTCTAGCTTTTCACTGTTGCACTCCTCATAAAGTAGCCTGAAACAACTCCTTACTTCTAATCCTGACCTCTATATATTCAAACACAGGAAATCCTATTGTCATACTCAGTCTATATACACACATACACAACAGACATAGTAAAATAAAACATAAAAAAAAATATATGCAAGCGGGGAGTGTAAGTTTATCTGGAAATAGACACAATTATTCAAACACATCCAGATGACTGCTCAGTAGCCCTGGAGTGGCTTGGTTCAGTCTAATTGTCTCTCTAATTGGTAGTGTCTAAAGGGGGTCTTCTCTTCATTTTTGGATGGAGCAGCATGCCATCACGGAAGGCAAATTACGACGACAGGCTGAAACACAACAGAGAACTCGCAAATGACAGTAAGAGAGAAAAAAATGAGCACAGGGAGCAAAGACGGGGTGGGGGTGATTATCATTATTATCTTTTTATTCACCACTGGGAAGCGACATGTTAAGAAAACAGAGTTTCAGGTGACTAAACATCCAAATTGCCCCCCTTCCCAACAGGCCCTTCGCTCTCCTCCATCATCCAAACTCCACGCTGAGTATGTTAAGGGTGAGGTCATGCTGAACTCAGCAAGACAGGCCTCCTTCTCTGGTCCTCAACCCTGACGCTTTATCTGGGAGGCCTGGCCTTGATGTGCTCTTAATATGAAGGACGGCGGGCTATCAGCTAGCTGTCAGCTCTGTAACTACCCCACATCGCTCCCAGGGGCAACAGAGCCAGTCAAGCCAGCATGGCTGCCCAGTGCCCAGAAGCTCTGCTGCTGATGGACCTGATTAATTCCCCGGAACGCAGGTTTGTCTTCCTGCAGTTCAGTCAATGACTTCATTCAGCGGGGTGAGGTCACCAGAGGCCTGGTAATAAAGGGGCTGTGCTTCACAGTAAAGACAGCAGCACGCCTGTGTGGAGCTCTCAAAAAAAGTCCTTAAAGTAAGAAGAGGGTAAAAAGAAATACGAAGACATCCAAGAGTCTTTGGCTCCAGCAGTCTTTAAGCAAGTGGCATGCAAACGGTACTTCCTCTGACTCCTGCCTTCTTTCCTCTTTCTTTCTCTTTCATATGTCAAACGAATAATTGGCAGGCCAATGAATTATTAGCACATGCCGCAGCAACAGGACCAACAATGTCCCATACAAGTGGAGGCTCCATTAAATGCGACTTTCCTTTAAAAGAACAAAGGTTCACATAAGTAAGTGGATTTTTTTTTTTTTTTTTAAATAAGAAATAAAGTGGGTGTTGCTTTACTTCTCTTTAACTCTGGCCACCTTCAATTCTAGTTGAAAATCTCCAGCATATTTTATTGAGAATAATGTCAGTATGATGAATGAAGGTTCAATAAAACCAGTGATGATGATAGAAGTTGTCCTCTCCTCTCCTTGGGTCGTAACTGATGTGGCACAGCGGTTTAGAACAGTAGTTTCATATAACAATGCTTATTATGAGGCTAAGGCCTTTAAACAAGTCAAATAAAATTGATGTCATTCACTTTTGGAAACTTAATGACAATTCAGGGAGTTTGACTCCAACAAACGGCATGGGGAAATGACACAACTTACGAGTGCAAGTAACTCACTCTTGCGCTTATAGGATTGTAAAAAATGACAATTTTTTGAAATGTGCCATAAATTTGCTGAATTGCTCTTGCCATCCCCATGATGGTGGTTGCTCCTACCCCATAGACCATGCAGGTCTAGTCGCCTTCATATAATCTAAAGCTGCAAATCACCAAAGAGCCCCAGACACAGAGGTGTGATAAGGGAATTGGGAGGGTTTTGGTGACTCAGGTAAGCCAAGCAGACAGGGGACAAATAGAGTGCGGTCTTGAGGCCCGCCTATCCATCCGTTGTGAACGAGAAGGGGGCGTGAGTTAGACAAGAGGCCGGCAGTGATGCACGGCAAGCTCATAAAGCAGGCCATCAGCTGACCTCTGAGGTGCAGGGAGGGGGGCAGGCAGGGCCTTTACGACCATCACCAGATTTAATAGCCAATAATGACTGGAATAAGCGCTTAAACCTTTAAGGGTCTGCACAGCCGCATGGAGGCAGTGACAGCAGATTCATGGCAGGAAAAAAGAAAGGGAGAGTGATGGGTTCAGCCGGTGCACTGACAGGGGCCATGTTTCAGTCGAAAGGCAAAATGACAGATGGAAAGGGAGAGGGTCGTGATATGTGTGTCTCTTTTAGTGAAGCCAACTGGCTTGTCCGTCTGTATCCTGATGAATGCACAACATTGAACAGTGAGGTAGAGGAGGAAGAAGACAGGAGTAATACACGGGGTTAGAGACACAGCAAAAATGGACAAACAATAAAGTTTGTCCATTTCCCATTTGTTTGACTTTTTTAGTTCATTAAGGGAAATTTCTTTAAAAAAAATAGATCTGAAGATAAAAAAAACTCTGTATTTTGTATATGTTGTCAATACTATCTGAACTAATTTTCAAAGTCTGAATTTTGATAAAATTGGACATCATTGAAGTTCATTTATCTCTGTTAATTCATTCAAAAAGTGAAACCCAATTTAAATACAGTGATAATATTTGAATGTTCTATCAATATAGATGAATATGACCTACAGATAATAAAAACTCAGAACTTAAATCAGAAATATTGAATATTATAAACAGACTGACTTCAAACTGCACCTAATGCAACTTGTGTTAACTTAATCGCTCTCCCTCCAGAATCTCAGAGACCTTAATTTTAATTTTCAATGCAAAACGTACTTTCGTCTGAAAACTGGGCTTTGTTTGTGATGTTTGTGATTTAAAAAAAAACTGCCAATGTGGCTAAAACAGCACATTGGCAGTTTCAGCCAACGTGCTGGAAAAGTTTGGTGGCTCCTGAAGCATTGCGTCCAGCTGCAATCAATATTGGCTCCCTAACTACTGGATTACGTTACAATCCTGTCAAGGCTACGGTTCTCCCTGTTGCTTGCCTGACTTTTTTCTCTCAGATATTTTCCTTCCACAGAACTTTCCATTAATATGCTGGCAACCTCTGTGAAAATCTCATTTCTTTAGCATCAATGACATTTTTTGGCTGACCTAAAGAGTGTCAAGTCAAGTTAGCTAGTTATTCCCTATGATTCTGTGGACCATTACATTACCAAAAAATATCATTTGATAAGCATTTGCTAGAATCATCTAAACTACAAAATCAAAGCTTAAAATAAAACACATGACTTTACAGTCATTTTAAATGAATTAGTCCAGATCAGTACCTTTTGAAAATAATAGCTTTTAAACAGGTATTAAACATACTTTTCACTAACCCCAGATTTCCGATTTTAGATTTTTTTTTTTATTTGCCTGATGTAATATTCTAATTTTAAATATTATGTTTTCATTAGCTGTGAGTGGAAAATCATCATAATTAACAGAAATAAAGACTTTCAATCATCCATCTGTGCGTAATTAATCTATATAATGTGTTTCACTTAGTGATAAAGTTCCTAAATTAAATAGGCTTTCTAATAGTTTTCTAATTTATTGGATGTGTCTGTATAAGTACCGGCCTCAGAATGAAGAACAACTAGAGTTATATTTCATTAAAAATATCTTTATCACACCAATAAACAAAATACCATTACATTTCAAACATTTTAAATGATCTGATAAATGACCCAGGCAGTACGCCAATAGACTAAAGATTGCCTAAGTAGTCTTTGGAAAAAGAGAATAACAAACCATATGCTTCAATAGCACAAACTTGACATGAGTGCCTTATATATTAAGCCACAGTATATAAATGTCTTTACAGGAGTAAAAGGAAAATCCTAATTTACAGTCTTTCCCTTCCAGACTTCTTTGTCTCATATTCTAATGACAAGTCTTAGTTACAGCATGCTCCCATCGTTTGGCCCGAGATCATAACATCAATTCATTAACTGCTGGCACCAAACTAATTCCGATTTTCCATAAACTCTCTAAACCTAATACAGTACTCATGAAAGGGAGGCCCATTTCACAGGCTGGCACATGTTCAAGCAACATATGCCACATAATCTCTTAAAAAGCATGATCCGAGTCCAAATTTAATTATGTAATAGCACAAACGAAATCAGAGTGCCGACACAGCAGAGCCCTCGATACGCTGCGTTCTGCCACTCCACTCTCATTCTCCTCATTTGTTTATTACTCTTGCCAGTCCCGCCAGCCTCAAGGGCCGTGACGTCCAGAGTCCACTCAGCGGTCTACAGATGGCTCCGAGACTCGGCACTCATTTCGCTTGGCTGTTTTTCTTTTTAATAAGGTTTGCTTTCAAAATATGACCATTGTTATATGATCATAATGCCTTTTCATGGTCTCACAAGCCATTATTTTTCACGCGCTGTGTTTTAACATACTGAGTGCAGTCTTTTAACATGTTTTTTTTTCCTCCTCCTTCTCATGGATTTATTGCGTTGTGCCTTGGTTGATGCAGTGGTGCTGTGGTGGCAGATGAGCTTTAGCAGTGAGAGGGTGGGGAGCTCAGGGGATGTTCGTGGTTCCCTGAGCCCTGCACTTCCTCTGGCAGCGGCACTCAACTTGCAAAGCACTGAGCTGAGGCTCTTGATCTCTGTAGAATACAGATAAAATTTTACCAGCGAACAGTGTCGGGCCTTCACCGACTATGATACTGTCCCTAAACATTGCTGAGGAGGAGTAAAAATATATATGTGGGTATAAAAACCACAAAAGGCGCTCTGCTGAGGACTATATCCTAGATACCAGGTCACCTTTTTCCCAGTTATGGTATCAATAAATCCTTGGACAAAACTGCATATCTTAAGCACCTTACTGGCGACTTTTACAGTGCAGTCAGCGGTTGGCACGCATACGATAACATTCCCCTCGCACAATGGTCTAATCTTCATGGCACAGGTAGCGCTGGGATTGTCTCGGATGTGCACTCTGCCATCGCCTGGGTTTGTCCCAGCATCAGTGCCTCGTGCATTCCTTTGTGCTTTTTAACCAATGAATTAAAGAGGATTTCGACAGGGAAATGCTTATCGGGAAAAAAATTTACCCCTTTACTCAGAGATAAACAAATTAAACTAAACAAGTTGGAAAGACTTTCACAAACTCATTCTGTAATAAGCAAGAGCTTCTTAAGATAACAAAGGCTGATTTAGACATTTTGTAACACAAAGAGTTGAGGAAAAGTGAAACCCTAAGCTATATGGGACAGGGGTTCGTTTTGCGCTTTGTAAAATAGTTTCTAATTTGTATTTTTAGGAGCCAATCAGATCCCCGTGCTTGTGAGTAAATAAATGAAAATGTTGGGATGTATTGTTTGTAGATTAAATATTCAGGTCACTTCTCCCAAGAAATCTTTTAATTTTTTAATCCATGCAGATGTTTGTTTTCAGGAAAACTTTCTGAAGTGCATCCCCAGATGAACACTGAAAGCATTCCTAAGCAGCTGAGTTGCTCTTATACAAAATACCTCAAAGAGCCAAAGATAATACATGTGGATTGAAATGCAATCTGCCTCTCACTTCTACCCGAGATAAGTACAGCCATTGACAAGACCTGGCTTCCTCCTCTTATCTCGCAAACACTTGATACCAGAAACTCTGTGCATGAATAAGTCTTTCAAGATTGTGATGTAAATATATCCGATTAATCACAACAAGAAAAACTGTAACAAGAAGCACTCCCACCCCCCAAACAACATTGTAAAAATGTTCCTTTGCTTGCACTTGAATCAAAAGTAGTTTTCTTATCCACATTTTGCACTCAGGAGTGTGAGATCACGCAGTCCTTAGTCATATACCCATGATGCCTTGTGCCTTTAATCTATGCTAATCTATTGTAATGTTTTCACTTTTTTAAAGACTGTTATTAACAATAATTTATAGCGAGACAATATGAGAAAACTCTAGACAAAAACCATCTTGTGATAATCTATGCAAAAGCTCATTTTCCGTCCTGATGGATTTAGTGACATATCCAGCCCCACTAACACCCCCAGCAGTAAAATATTTAATTTTACTGAGTAGATCCGCAGGACACAAAGAAAAACCATCAGGTCCATGTTCAAGTTTAATTACTGATTTAAAGCCAGTCTGAAGCCTCCAGGCCCATCTCTGCTGTTAGTGAGGGAGAAGTGCCGAAAATTAGGAAGAAATGAAGATAACAGTACATGCATGGGTCCTTTATGGTTTTCAGACACACAGTCTGATGATAACTTGTGTGGAAAAAAATAGTCTTTTACTTGTAAACATAGAAATTAAGGATGCACTTTCAAAAGGAAGATTTATCATCAACATGACTAAACATATCGGGGAATCTAACGAGCTCAGTAGTTCTTCCAGTCCACAGTGTGGCGCTCTGCTCTCCGTCTGATTGAGCAGATTGAGCTGAGCTTTATTTTGGCACCTACCATCTGTCCTCACCACATATTTCAGACTATTAAACGAGAGCGAGCCTGTGTGTGCATGTGTTTGATTAAGCTCTGTCTAGCGACCCTTATTGCTGCCAATTCCTCTGAATCTATTACAATCCCTTCATCTCACACACACACACACCACTTCATTTACATTTCCTCTGGTTTCCTTAGGTTGAAGAATAGCTCAGGTGGGGGGCTATATTTTCTGAGTGTCCCTCCTCTAGGTTTACCCAGATTTCGGCGGGCTTGAAAAGTTGCAGCAGTACACCGAGGGAGGCATTTTCACCTAATGAAACCCAAGATCAATAGAGCCGTTCTCTACTCTCATATATAGTGTATGTACACAAGGGAAATAAAGCATTATTTTTCTTCCTCAAATGTATAATAGATATCATTCTTTATTTAATGCTTAGCTCAATTTCACATGTGGTGCAAAGGGGAAATATTTCTTCTGATGATGTCCCTAAATTACAAAGACATAACATAGGAGAGGAAAGTATCATAAAAATTGAAAAAAAAAAAAATAAAAGTGTCCTGTTTCCTACCACATCAGAGCGCTAAAGCACATTACAATTAATGTTATATAATTAAAAAGCTTAGAGACATTTACATATTAATCTGCTCTGCTGACTGCAATCAACATATTTTAAACCAAGAGCTCAGGCTTTGCAGGAAAAAAGAGCAGCGTAGGAACGCAAAGAGGAGAAAAGAGCTGATAAGCGCAGAGAAGAGGCAAGACGAGGGAGAGGAGGATGAGAGCAGTCACTTCAGGTGCAGCCCTTATCGGCGGCAGAGAGAGGACCTTTCTTATGTAATCTGTGATTTCATTCAGCCTCCGTATCAGATGATTGTCTGGGAGAAGAAAAAGCCATTTTGAGGGGAACGGGCTGCGTGAAAAGGATCGTCTCCCCGGTAGCTCACCCTTCCATGTCGAACCAGCCGCATGGCAACGAAGGTCAGCAGAATTATTGGAGGCGGGGGTGGCTCTGCCAGAGAAGACAATGATATGGCCTTAACCCTCATTTAGAGGTGCCATTTCCCCACCTGACCC
This sequence comes from Girardinus metallicus, assembly GCA_903067095.1. Classification (NCBI taxonomy): domain Eukaryota; kingdom Metazoa; phylum Chordata; class Actinopteri; order Cyprinodontiformes; family Poeciliidae; genus Girardinus; species Girardinus metallicus. The sequence goes on from CAEGAE010010561.1 coordinate 44,752, forward strand.
CCCTGCTAAAGTGTTATTTTTCCATGTTATGAAATGTGATAGCTCTCTGGTGAAACAGGAGTCTCTAGTTAGAAAGGTAATACTTTGGCTTGCAGCGACAGTGAGTCAGGCTCAGCCTCTCCCCTAAATGGCTTGGCTTTGCAGCCTTACTCCTCCGTGCAAACGCAGACAGTTCAATCAGGCCAAAACAACGTTCTTTTAACCGCTTGACTAACAACAACCAGTGGCACACAGCGGTGCACACAGGAGCCCAGAGATTGCACACTTAGGGGGAGATGATGATAATGTCTTTGTGAATTTCACCCAAACATGTCATTTTAAAATGAGGCTCTCCACAGGCCTGTGTTATGTGTCACAACCTGTTGTTCTCAGTTCCTGCTCTTCTTCACCCTCCCAATAAAATATCATGATGGAAAACACGTTTTATTGCAAACAATATTTAAAAAAAAAACACAGCAGTCAACTATTAATGATGCGCAAACTGCAATAGTAATTAAAACAATATTTCTGAAAGAGATGAGGACTGTGTTTGAACCACTTGTCCAGCAATTACTTAGTCAACTTTTACATGTGGTGTGATATTAATAAGTAAGGTGGGAAAATCATAAATGGCTAGTGGTTCATTAATTTCATATTATATTTCCATTAATGTAAAATGATGTGAGCGGTGCTCTGAATAATTTAATTCCAAAGCAAACCATGTGAAATATAATATGTAAGTCAAATTCCAATCAGATGACTTCACAGAAGTCAAGAAGGATGGAATAAAATCTGTTTTCAATGTTACAGGTGAGACCGTGCATCTTTATTACTTTCTGCCTTCACTGTGCCATAATATTCTAATCTTTATTCAGGGACATTTGATTGGCAACTATAGCAAAACCAAAGAAAGAAAACTGAAAATGAATGTAATCATAAAAAACAACATTTTAGTGTTTTTGTGGCAGCTGACTGGCAGTGTGTGTGTGGCAACAGGCTGGGGAGGGAGTATGCTATGTTAGTGCTTCAATCAGGGAAAACTCTGGTCACGCCAGCACTTCTCTAGTAATTCATTTAAATGGGATTTAATGTATTAAATTTAGTTAATCTAGGAGAATGGCACAAGAGCTAATTTTAGCCTTGTAGTGGTTATACGAATAAGTTTTTTAACACCTTTTTGGAACTTGTAACTAGCTTATTTCAAGTTCAGAGGATACGTAGCTATTGCTTGTTTCACAAATTCGTGAACACGTGTTTTTATTCTCACATTACTATTTTAAAGAAGATATGACTGCGTCTCTTTTTGTTTAATTGATTATGACTATTTAGTCAATCTTTCCCATTTTCTGCACAAACACAAATCCTGTTTTGTACCTATACACCTACGCACACAGAAGACTCACTACAGCAAATAATATAATCAAACATTTGGGACTTTTTAACAGCAGACATGACAATATGTTCAGATGTTATGGAAATCTTCATGCTGTTCTCTTTCGGTGCCTTTTTTAGGAATCATATATAAGATTAATGAATTGTTTATTGTTGATTAACATTGATTAACAGATAGAAAAACATATTTGTGAAATAAGATTCAGAAAGGACACAAAACCTTAGATCACTCCAGCACTCCTCTAAAGTCTGGATAGCCTGAGCTGCACATATTTCAGGGACGGTCAACCTGAAAACCTCAATGCTAAAAAAAATTCTGCTTTGACAACTTTTGTTGTGGATTATGATATGCAGAGTGTTCACACACATGTAAACTAAATGCAACATTTCTGCAGCACACCACACAAGCAATTACTAGTTATTGCTTTTCCACTAATCCTAAGGAACTCAATAAATTAAAATATGCATCCCAGACAAAACCGTCTGCTGTAGGAATTTAGCATGAAGTAGCCAGTTTTGTTAAGCGGTCTGCATGGGGTGATGTGTAAACCACTATCAAACAGGAAAAGCGGTGTGAACGGGGGAGCACCAGAGAGATGCACATCCACTCTCAGCTGCTCCATCTAGGGGACCAAGCTTGCCTCTACCCTGCAACTTGTGAATCTTTTCCACTCTCTAAATCTAAAACACAGATGTTAGAGAGTTTGCTGCAGCTTGCTGTAACAGCACCAATTCATTCCTGGTTGCCGCTAATCACTCCTTCGATCTGTGTGGAGAGGACACATGGCTACAGGGTCCGGTCTGACATAAGACCTTTAATTTCTTAAGTAATGTTGCCCAGGGGGGCTTTGGCACAGGGCAATGCCAGGGGAAGGTCAGAGAAACAGGAAGATTAAGGCAGTGAGGTGTTGAGTTTGTCACCTCAGGGCCTACAGTTGCTCATAGAGAAGGAAGACTGAGTCCTGCCTTCATCCAAAGCAGATGGCATTTTTTTAAAGTGTCAGGGCTTATTTTTGGGATGCAGCCTCTGGCAGGCCCTGGGAAGACTACTTATTAGGCATGTACGCTTATAATTTAGTTAAACCACTGAGGGTTTGGAAACAAACCCAGGAGCCTCAAACTGAAATACTTCCTCTCTTTCCCACCTCCTTTTTCTTTCCTGTCAGAGAATTAAGCAAACGCAAAGAAAACCTTAATTTTCAAAAGTGCTGCAACACTAAAAAGGGCAAAGCATACCGTATGTATAGTACAGCTGTATGTATAGTGATCTACAAAATCAGGAACACAATTAAATAATTTCCACCTTTTGTTAGATGGCAACCACAAACATCCACATACTTCAAGACACCTACATGGGATAATGGTGCCTCAAACATATAAATGGTTTTCAATTAGTTTTACAAAAAAGTCTGAAAAAAGTATAATGCCATATTTACTCCTTTAACTCAAAATAAAATCAAGTGCAACCAGCTGCCTTTCAAAATCATAGTGAATATTACACATCTGTGTGTAAATTATTCTCAGTATAAATATAACCAGCCTCACAGGTTTGTCAGAGAACATTTATGAACAAACTGTATAGTAAATATGTCAAGGATGGTGCTCTAGTTAGATTAGACCAAAGCTTTATTTTTTGGACAACAAGTGAGATGCTTTATGCATGAAGCTGCTCAGAGTTTATGGAAGGTGGTTGGAGCTACATACAGGGAATCCTGGGAGAAAATCTGTTAGAGGTAGCCAATAAACAAGGTTGTTTTCACCATTCACTATGATCCTAAAAAAGCTACAGTTTTAACAGAATCACAGGGTATTCATGTGCTAAGATGGACTGGACCTAAATCCAATTGAGAGACAAAGAAAAACTATTAAAAATGTTAATTTTATTTGTTCAAATCTGGTAGAAACAGGAACTGCAAGACATGTAGAGAAATGGGGTTTTACAAAGATTTGACTTAGGGGGCCGACCACAACGGCACACTACATTTTCAGATTTTTATTTATAAGAACTTCTTAAAACAGTAAAGTTTTTGACTGCAACATGACAAAATATAACAAAGTTCACTGTTACTTTTCCAATGTTTTGAATGCTGGATGAGCCCTTTAAACATGTAAGTGATATATGTACATATCAGCAATTGTACATTGTGTTTACTGCTGTAGTATGGATGAGTTATTAGGTTGAAACAATTTTAAAAGGATGTTAGCAACTTTTGTAGTAAATCTACACTACTTCTTAAATGGGGAAGCACTCATCAAAAACACCTTTGCAAAGATAGGCAGTGTCTGCAGGGGCTGAAAACCTGCTGCATAAGCAGTGGAATCTAAATCCACACACTCACATGTCACAACAGCTTTCAGGCAAACATACAGGCATCACCTACTGCAAAGAGATAATTAGCAAGCACAGCTGACTCCTTGAATTGTCCTCCGTCCTCCCCCATCGCTTCCCAGCTAATAGGGGCGTGAGTCCCACTTATTAGATGTGATTATCCACCCAGGGCTGTATGTAGATTAGCTTTATTACATCCCTTAACCAGCTTCTCTGCTATTTAGACAGAAAATGTAATTCATTGATGTAACTTAGATATAAATCTGCATTTACAGGGCAAAGTCCTACTCCAGCACTGGTTATGACAGGTTGGCTGATTAAACTATCAGGCTGACAAGCCCAAAAGCCACACAAGAGGACAGGCAAACGTACAAAGGCCTTCCTATTGTAGAAAATCCCCTAGAATAGCCAACGGTAGGGATATGGTAATGATGTATTACCTCTCTAACATGTCTACGATCCACACTTACTGTAGAACTCCTGAGGAGACACACACTTATTTGTGGATCTAAGTTCATATTTGCAACAAAATGGAAATATTCTAAAACAAATACAGAAAAAAAACACTATATGTCCACAGTGTGTGAAATGTATGAACACATATCTGAGTATAGGCAGACATGAACACATACACACTCACCCCTTCACACACTTATCTTTCCAATTCCCTTATCCAGCTGAATATGATGACTGGGTTTGGACTGACCTCCAGGCAGAGGACGAGGCCTTGCTCTACGTGTGCCTCCCCTTCCCCTCCTCTTTTTCTTCCAACAGAATGAATCTAAAAGACTGGTGACCTTGCTGTGGGTCTGTAAGGGAAATGAGCTACATCTTGTCACAGTCTGAACAGACCATTTGAAACCTGGTTTGTTGGCTTTGAAAAGGCCAGTGATTGTGGAGCTGATAACTGTAGGGGGTGTGAAGGGGGTGGCCTTTATTCAGAAAATTAAAAAGCAGGCCTGATGGAAATATGTCTATACTGGCGCCAAGCATATCATTGCAAGACTCTTATCAAGTGAGCATCTCTGCAGCTAGCCATGAGTCTATACTCTGCTGCTGGCAAGCCGAAGGCACGAAACAAAAACAAGTGCAGCTTCTTCTGCCAATAACCAGGAATATGTTAATGATTTTCAGGAAGCAAATTAAGTTTAAGGGTTCCTTACCAATGTGCCATCTCTGAGATAGGATTTAAAATTCATTATCTGCACAGTTATCCAAATCCGTGAAAGGGTTCAGACAGACACACAACACACAAAGTCTGGAAGCAGGCACAAATGAGCTAACTCGTCTGTTTCTCTTGCAAGATTTCTGTGTGTGTGTGTGTGTTCTGTGGGGGTGTGCGTGTGCATGTTTAAAGAGCTCTCCAAACAAAAGCTGGCATCTCCCATGGCCTGCACAAATGTTTGTCTAATGTAAACCGCCATATAGCAGCATCTAATTAGGAGTGTCAGGCTGCATGTGGCTGAGAAATCTCAACCAACTGTCAACCGAATCAGATTGCTCCCAATCAGCGGGGACACAAAAAAGGGAAAGAATGGAAGAAGAGGATGCAGCAAGTGAGAACCAGGGACCCGAGCGGGGGGCAATTAACAGTCAAGGTGAAGCCACTCATTGTTGTCAAAGAGGCTATGCTAGCCATGCATGTTAGACTCATGCCCTCCCTGTTTCTTTGCCAGCATTTGCTGGCACATTTGTAATTAGGCTCGAAATGCTGAGCAGTGCTGCATGGCGGTGGTCTAGCGCTGCCATAAATGACACAAAAAGGAAAGAGAGTAGCACTTGAAACACAGAGCTACAGAGTAGTGTAGGTTCTTAGTTATTGAGAGAGCACATAGGCAGGCAAATCTGAATCGAACTCTCATTTTGCTTCCATTTTTTATTATATTCATAAATCCCTGCTTTATTAATATAATAAGAAGAACCCAGTCATAAACCTAAACTTCAATGACCACACTAAGAAGGAGTATGATGATGCTGTAAACATAAAGAAGCATATGTTTCACATGCAGATATTCACATTCCAACGCTAGTCGCATACCCTACTTTAAAGCTTGGGCAAAGCAAGTTCCTGAAAGGTTATCATGAATAAAGGTGTTTCTGAACCACCTCCCTTGGCGTTCATTATTAGTGGGTGAAAACATGCAGGAATGCAGAACTTTTTTTTCCATCTAAAACCATGATTTGCTTGGTGTAAACAACAACAACAGTACCGGGGACGTAGTTCTGTAGAAGGCACACAATGAGCTCAAGGGTTCCTCATAACATCTCATTATAGTTAATGAGCACTGTGTGTTTACAATGTGTAGCTCTATAGAGCTAGCAGTGTTTACCCATCCCCTCCTCTCAATGGAGATCACTCAGCGCACCCCAAAACAAAGAAGGATTTGTTTAGCCATGGGCTGTGTTTCTTCGCTTTTGGATCATAGGGCTCAGTCTAGCAGGCACAAAGTGCTATCTCTAAATTCATCACAACAACCATAAAATTATCTAATATATACAGTGGATTAAAACCCAACATTGTATGTACATCACTAGCACAGCCTCTAAAAATGGCCGTCCCCATGTGATTGTCTTTAACAATGGCTTACAAATCTACAGACCCATCAGACTTATTAAAATATTATTGAAAGGTTCATTCAGTATAGAAACTAAATTTACAAAATTAAACACATTATATAGATTTTTAAACCTTTATTTCTGTTAATTATGGGGATTTTCCTGCTTACAGTTAATGATCAATTGTCAATTTTTATCCTAAGGCACTAATACAGTTATTAATTCATTCATGGAAACATTGTATGTAAACTTAAAATATTACATAAGACCAATAAAAAAAGCTTTTCAATACTGAAATATCAAGGGTTAAAGAAAAGCTCGTTTAAATCTGCTTAAAGATTGTTTTGGGAAAATGTACTTTCGGTCTGACAAATGAGCTTCATCAAATAGCACATTTTACTCCTTTCAATGTGGTCGTATTCATTACCCACGTTTTTTTTTGTTTGTTTGTTTTGTTTGTTTAGTTTTTTGCATTTTGTAACGTTAAAACCCTGTTGTACTTACTAATTAAAGCTATGGGTGTACATTCACACTCATTGTCCTGGTGAATGGTGAACCTTCTAAGTCTTTTCTTTCTGTGTTTAGCTCCATTGATCTTTTAGTCGACTCTGACCAGGTTCCCTATCCCTGCTAAAGAAAGGCAATCCCACATTATGTTTCACTCTGGGGATGGAGTGTTCTGAGATATGTGCTAGCTTAAAAGCAAAGCACATTCTTTAGTTTGTTTTCTGACTACAAATACATGCCACACTTTTCAGATTGTTATACGTGAAAACTATGAAAAATGTGTAGGTTTTCCTTTATGTATACAAATATACCTTACTTTGTTTTGGTCAATGACATTACATCCCAATAACTAACACAGGCACTGCATCTCCTGGCTGTGCATCACATCTGCTTCACTTCAACACAGACCTCAGAACTTCCTACTTGATTTTTGAATTCAGAATATGATTATTAGCACATCTGATCCTTCAATAGTAAGCTATGGGCGAGTTCTGCATGAGAGGCTCATCTCTTAATCAGTATGTTGGGAAGCACGGCAGTTTGAGAAGCTGATTGAGGCCTGTGTTGACAGTGTGTTAATCTCTGATTAACATCTGCATGTGATCTCATGGAAGTAAGGCACCAGTAAGCTCTGTATTCACACAGAGCATGAAATATCCAGGCGTGTAATAACATTTTATTTACAAAGGGCCCACTGGGCAAAATGCATGCCACCACTGCCAAACTGATCTCAATATAATTCACTTGAATACAGTATTTTCTCTCAGCAAGACAAGCAAGGACAGGAAAAACGGAAAGATTTTTTTGGTTACAGTAAGTTTTTAGAAGCTGGGAGTTGATGGCACCTGTATGGAATAGTCAAATCTATGAACATGGGAAAGTCAGTAGATGTGCCAAAAAGAGGACTAAAAGGATGAGTCCCACATAAGTTGAATAATTTAATTTGCCTACAGCGTAACCTGCATTATCTTTCTAAAAAGGGACAAGACAGAGCTATATTTTAAGAAGGAATGTGAAGCACGTGGACCACAGTTCCTGTTCACCCCTCTTAAATCAGTGGTGCATTTAGAGAGAAACCCACTGGATCAAAATCAGTAAAACACACTATTTCAGAACATAGCAGCGAAGACAAACACATACCAAACATTGCAGTAAGTCATCAGCTTACAGAGTTACAGCAGACTATCAAGATTAAAATATGCATGTGTGGTGAAGCTGTGTTGGATACCAGAGGTTTTTGTGCACAAAGTAAAACTAAATGCTTTTGCAGTTCACCTCTCACAGATGCTGCCAGTATGATAAGATAAAGTCAAAATACTGGTTAAATGTACTCTAATGTAAGCAACATGGTAGGCAACAAATCCAAGAGTCACACAATACATAAACATATTTGGCTGAGGGGTATTCCCCCATAGGGAAGGGTTCTCTATTAGACAAGGAGGAGCTTGGAGCTTTATGGAAATAGGCGGAGCTTTGTGGAAGCAAGCATTTAGACACCCCTGAATGGTTGCCAAGGGAGATTCAGAGATTTCTCAAACATGTATGATGCAATCACAGCAATGCTCCAGAAAAGTTTTTGATGAGGGAATAACATGTTTAGGACTTGAAATGAAAAAGTTCAGGTCTTTATTTCAACCCGAGACTTGGATGCCTTGACTTTGGACTCTATTTGGGACTTTTGTTTTCGAAGACTTGAGACTTAATGGTGACTTCCAAAACAATAACTTGGTCCCACCCCTGAGAAGCATCATCATGAAAACCAAGGAACGCACCAAATGGGTCAGGGAAGTTTTAGAGAAGAATAGACAGAGAGAGAAAAGTAGCTGCACATCAACTTAAATACACAACATTTTCAAATAAAATAAGAGTATAATCAATAAACATTGAAATTGTCAGGTATAAAATGCAGTTTACTATCTCTGTTCAAATAATATGTACATGTCTTACTTGTAGTAAAACCAATGACCGTACATAAACAATTTCCTCTGTGAGGAGCATAAGCTTTCGCATCATGAATTGTCTTTTCTTTTTTAAGATTTTCTTCATAATGATTAAATTCCAAAGTCCATTAGAGCATAAAAACACTGAGCTCCTGCCTCATCTCTTCCCAAAATAAAAAAACAACCTACTAGCATCACTTTCTATGCCTCTCAAACTGCTTTGGTGTCCTACAAAATTACCATATGAGAGGCTATTTACAGCTCGACAAATTTCTGTGTGTTTCCATGTGAGCTCAGTCCGTTCCTGTGATGGAACAAAATGAAAAGCCTGCCTTACTTGTTGCACGCAATTAAGCCTGTGCGAAAAGACAGTCGGGGCAGTTTAACATTTCATAGGGTTATAATTATTCTTTAACTGTTGGAAAGTGCTGTCCCCTAGGAGCCAATTACTTGAAAAGCACTCATCACACACAAGATATATACAAACAAATCCTTCAAGCACAAAGTAAATGTTTAAACATTAAAAGGGATGAGTGGAGGAACCCATACCAATCAGTTTTGGTTGGAGCTAATTACTAATAAGAGCAGCAACCCCGTGGCGTAAGATAATTATGACACCAACATGCACCTCAAACATAAAGAGGGTCCTGGCTGGCTGGTGTACCAGAGCTCTATGATCCCAGACGATAGAGTCTGAAAACCAAGCGAGGAATAAAAAAAGTTGTTGACCTTACTAACTGACCAGATACATGGTATAATAATGTTGACACATCTTTGCATTCTGATTTTTAGGTACGGGTCAAAATAATGAGCCAACTAGAAAACTTTGTTTCATTTTAAACTTTTTTCTATTGTTCTACGGTAGCTAGATTTGGAGTTTTCTAATATTTGGCTTTTTATAATATGTTCAAAAATTATTTTATTTAAAAGTCAGGAAATAACACAACATAATAAAATAAATGCATGAAATATGAAAAAGTATAAGTCAAGGTGGGGTGTGTACCACCTTGGGTAGTACAGCTCTCATTTTTAACTGAAATAAAAACTTAAGAGTCAATATTAGTTTAAGTGACTCGACTGGGTAATTCCTCAGTTCAGCAATCATATTAACCTCCACTTACTCTCTACATCTGCTTGGCCTCTTGTTTGCTCATCTAATCAATCTCTTTTACCCATGTTCTTTAATGTCCTACCACATTTGGCCATCTCTAAATATCTGCTAATGCCTGCGAAACACCAGACCTTCAGTGATAGCACTGTAAATGTAATTTATTTTTCACTCATGCAAGCACTCGAGCTAAACGATTATGGCTACTGAGGATTGGCACTCTATATAAGATAAATATTGATTGCCTGAATGGTTTGTTAGCCACAGTGAGGAACAGAGTCTGAGGAAGAGGAGGTGAGGATGGGTGCTGCTGGCACGGTTGAGCTGTCTGGTGCCAGCCAGCCTAGTCTTAAATCAAAGCGTGGGCTTTCTAGTATGGTCACAAACAAATGCTAAACTAAACACATTTCTATGTCGTTGCTCATTTAACTGCAATGTGGAAAAAAAAGACAATATGAGCGGCCTTCTTTGAGTGTTTTGACATCTGTTCTGCTTAGTCCACTTAAAATGCACACCAACAAATCTGACTTGTGAAACAAAATTATTCATGTTAAAAATAAAAATGTATGAAGCATAATAAGTATAAGCACTACAAAGGTAACAAATGAGCTCCAGAAAAAGATTTTCTCCTCCTCATATCAGAAGGTGAAACAATACCAAGTTTCCTGAAACTAGAACACATTAAGGGATGTCATCCCAAGATCACACATTCTGAAGTTCAAATTATATTTTAGCCAGCAGAATTCAATAACTTTATAAAAGCAAATACAAGTTACAGGTATCCATTATGGCCTTCACTTCTGATGGCATTTCTGTCTAGATGCAATAGCAGAGGTGAGTAAAGTAGCCAATAATTGTTCTCAAGTAGTAGTACTACCTTAAGCATATTTACTTAAGTAAAAGTGAAAATGTATTTCATAAAAAGTTTGCTTGAATAATGAGTAGCTGATCCAAACATCTTATTTTAATATGTAAATTTGGGTCATCAGTCAGGCAAAAATATTAAGTTTTGTGAACATTCTGGTATTTTAAAGATTAAAATGACTGCTGAAGTAACAATATATTGTGGACTCAGCACATAGAAAATGACATCTGAACAACAAAACTTATGGACAAACAAGAGGTCTCACTTTTTTCTAATCTGTTGGTCTGTGTCTGCTGATTTTTTTGGTTAAAATGTCTCTTCATTTAGTAAAATTACTCAGTCGGCACAGTAGCCAGCAGTTTTATTTATGTAAAAACAGTGATACTCTTTAGTAATATTTCTCAGGTAAAAGTAAAAACTATGGTGCAGTAAAATTTTGAAAATAAATTACAAGTATATTTCTTCATAAATTTCCTCACATTTCTCCTTCAAGTAAGTGTACCAGAATGAATGTAAATAGTTACCCAACTAAGAAGAAAAGCATGGTTCATCTTCTAAACTTTCATTTTAACAGTTGTGTCAATTAAATAATATCTTTTAATACATTTTAATAACTTTTTTTAGCATTGCAGCGGTTAAAATACAATTTATATTTATGTTTTATTATTACAGCATCTTACGAGTCCCTTTAAAGTCACTATTTGGAGTAATAATAATTATAGGAATATCTTTGAAAATCATAACATTTTCAAGTTGTTTTCTTCTGCCTCAGGGAAAAAATGCATCACACTAGAAATCTTGCAGTCCAGTTTTTCCACACCATTAAATGGACATTAACCATATGTCAGAAAGCAAACTAAGTAGGGCTGAAACGATTCCACGAGTGATTCTTGTACCTCGATTATTAAAATTCCTCGAGGAAAACTGATCTGCCTCGAAGCCTCGTTATATTATGTGTTATTATTTAGCGCACCATGTTCCGGCCGGGACTTTATTTACTCTCTCACTTCCACCTGAGTTGTTGACGAAAGCTAAGTGTTAGCAGCATAACGTCCAGTTTTCA
>CAEGAE010010565.1:0-34955 GCA_903067095.1 Girardinus metallicus
GATGAGAAAATGAGAAATCTGAAACAGGAAAGTGAGGAACATGTTTCAGATCTAAAACAGGAACATGATGAGAAAATAAAAGATTTGATGCAAATGTTTGATGAAAAAATAGCTTCAATGAAACAAGACAATGAAGAACGAGTCGAAGATATGAAGCAGAAACACAGAGAGGATCTACAAAATCTGCAACTGGACCATGATGAGAAAATGAGAAATCTCAAACAGGAAAGTGAGGAACATGTTTCAGATCTAAAACAGGAACATGATGAGAAAATAAGAAATTTCAAATATGACTATGACAAATATGTTTCAGATATGAAGCAGGACCATGATAAGAAAATGAGAAATCTGAAGCAAGAAAATGAGAAACATGTTTCAGATCTAAAACAGGAACATGATGAGAAAATGAGAAATCTGAAACAGGAAAATGAGAAACATGTTTCAGGTCTAAAACAAGAACATGATGAGAAAATAAAAGATTTGATGCAAATGTTTGATGAAAAAATTGCTTCAATGAAACAAGACAATGAAGAACGAGTCGAAGATATGAAGCAGAAACACAGAGAGGATCTACAAAATCTGCAACTGGACCATGATGAGAAAATGAGAAATCTGAAACAGGAAAGTGAGGAACATGTTTCAGATCTAAAACAGGAACATGATGAGAAAATGAGAAATCTGAAACAGGAAAGTGAGGAACATGTTTCAGATCTAAAACAGGAACATGATGAGAAAATGAGAAATTTGAAACAAGAAAATGAGAAACATGTTTCAGGTCTAAAACAGGAACATGATGAGAAAATAAAAGATTTGATGCAAATGTTTGATGAAAAAATTGCTTCAATGAAACAAGACAATGAAGAACGAGTCGAAGATATGAAGCAGAAACACAGAGAGGATCTACAAAATCTGCAACTGGAACATGATGAGAAAATGAGAAATCTGAAACATGACTATGACAAATATGTTTCAGATATGAAGCAGGACCATGATGAGAAAATGAGAAATCTGAAGCAAGAAAATGAGGAACATGTTTCAGCACAGAAACAGGAACATGATGATAAAATAAGAGATTTGATGCAAATGTTTGATGAAAAAATAGCTTCAATGAAACAAGACAATGAAGAACGAGTCGAAGATATGAAGCAGAAACACAGAGAGGATCTACAAAATCTGCAACTGGACCATGATGAGAAAATGAGAAATCTGAAACAGGAAAGTGAGGAACATGTTTCAGATCTAAAACAGGAACATGATGAGAAAATGAGAAATCTGAAGCAAGAAAATGAGAAACATGTTTCAGATCTAAAACAGGAACACAATGAGAAAATGAGAAATCTGAAGCAAGAAAATGAGAAACATGTTTCAGATCTAAAACAGGAACATGAACAGACAATATCTGCACAGAAACAGGAACATGATGAGAAAATGAGAAATCTCAAACAGGAATACAAGAAACATGTTTCAGTCCTAAAGCAGGAACATGATGAAAAAATTAAAGATTTGATACAACATTGTGACAACACAGATAATGTATTTTATCATACTTTTATTTTGGTCTGGTTGATATTGGTTTTAGTACTTCAGTAGTTATTGTCTAATCTCATACAGTGATCTATGATCTGTATCTAAGACACACAAGTTACATCAGCAACTTGTGTGTCTATCTTCTATCAACTTTTTTATTGATGAATAACTTGGTGCCCTGACAATAATAAATGATTTGAAGTGAAAATAGAATGCATGTAAAATTTTGTATTTCATTAGAGGTTAGACATTATAAACATATGCATTGTTTATATGCATATTTATGTGTTTTTCTGCACCAATTTCTAAATATATGCATATAAACAAATGCAACTATCTAGTGAACTATATAACTGAGTATCTTTTTCTAAACCACTGGGGAAAAAATGTAGTGTGACATTTGACTTGAATCTTTTCAGTTTTGTCATCAAATGCAAACTCACAAATCAACTACAAAATCTTTTTGATTCTTTTTTTTATATATAATTTTTTGTTTGTTCCTACAAAATGATCAACATTTATTCAAAAATGATTAAATAAAGTATAATACCTAAATCATTGTCACTGTTCCTTATTTTTTGGGTCAAATCTCTTTGTCAGTAAAGAAAAGTTTTCTACATTGCTTGTTTGTAGTCTTTTCTGATCCTGGTAATGTTCCCGGATCAGTGTAGAATAATAATATCCTTTTATCAGAATAAGATAATAAAAAAGCTGTTTCCTGTTTCTTATTAATCTGGTTGCTTCCATGTACTTTTCGCCACGCTTCTTCTCCTGCTTACTTTGTGCTATTTTCATCATTCAACTTTTATACTATTCAGCTTGTTCTCCTACTGCCAGATATATCTTTTGGTAATCATAACCTTTATACATTTTATAATATTCTGCTTTTTATCATTTTTTTTAATCCCCATTGAAATGAGTGGAAAAACAGGAACAGCTGGACAAAGCAAGTTTTCCCCACCAATGAAAAAGAGAAAATTCTGTCGAACATCTGATGAAAGACAGGAAACACGCAGAATCGTCACAAAAATGTTGAAGCAGTTGGTTAACAGAGACCTCCCATGTTGTCTCAACAAAACTAAAGCATTAAACAAACTCCCACTGTTTTTAATTAATTTATCTCTTAATTTATTTTGGGAACTCAGTAGAAAAGGCATGACAGGAAAAAAAACAACCAGAATACTTGACTGTAATTCAACATCTAGGACATCAACACATTTTGACAAACCAAAGACTGAAATTAACCCATATCTTCAAAAAAAGCTTTTCACTGCGTCATCGTGATGTTCAAATTACTTTCCCTGAACTTTAGAACCAAATGTGCTACTGGCATGCAGAACCTGGAACACATTAGCCTTGCATGTGTCATTTATCTGCTTTATCCCCATTCTGCTGCCATCTTTAGATAAAATTTAAGGTCAGCCTAAACTTTGCATCGGAGAACATCAGAAGTTCTTACCTGTACTGGACCACCATCATGTTCTGCTCCCCACAGTGCCTCGCACAGCGGATGTACCTCATCCAGCTGGATTTGCTGGGATCGTTTCCATCTATAAAGTGCTGCAACGTTCCCTCTGCATCATAGATCTAGAACACACAGATAAAGAAACAATGGCGTATGTAACTGGCATTTGAATTAGCTTTTGTTTAGTTAAAAACAGTTGAGCAAATTTAAATTGTACAGTGTTTTTTAAAGAACAAGTTTCCACGTCGTGGTCACACGTTGGCCCACTGTTGGTAAAAGCTGTGGACCACAAGTACCAGACTGGTACCTAGACCTCTAGATGGGACCAGTTCCTAGTACGTTAGCCAGGTTAGCAGGTCTGGCATTACCAGCCAGAGTCACCAAGAAGTGATACAAAAACATTAAAACAGATTAAATACCACCTTTATAAAACGGTTGTTACTCTAAATAAAACCCTCTAAAATTCCTCTCAAACATTTGAGATTTTCCAGCTTACAGTAAAACTGGTCAGTCACGTTTATGAATGAATACTTGAATAAATGTATTTCTATTTGTTCAGCTGGCCAGTGTTTTTCTGAATGTCTGTTTTTATTCGGCTTTGTCAGGATGGCTTCTTTAAGCTCAGGACATAATTTAATCTGCAGGCCTGGATGCTCTGAGCGGCACAGAAGCGACTCAATGATGTCGACTTTAGGTGGAAAACAACGTGATGATGAAAGTCGTACATCAACAGAAAACCGGGGACTTCACAGCTAATAGTGATCATAAGCAGTTAAAGCGTTTCGATCTCACCCAGCCTCTGTGTGTGTGTGTGTGTTAGTGTGTGTGTTCATTATTAATCCATCCCTCCATCCATCCGTGGTGATGCAGTGTGACTGTATTGAGGAGGCGTCGAGTGTGTTTATAAGGTGATGACCCGAGCCAATAGCCGGCCTCTGTTCTGTCCATACAGCCTGCAAACAATCAATGCAGTAAATGACTGTGAGAATCAAAGGAAACAGCCTCATTCATTATTCTCAGTATGTCGCACTGTAACGTCTGTCACTGTCAGTCTGTCTGCAGACTCTCAGGTTTCACCTCAGTGGTTATCCGATCCGTTAAAAACCCAACAGATTCATCACTGAACATGAGGAGTCGACCTCAGAACCAGAAAGTTAACCAACCTTTAGGGAGGAAGTCAGTTCTGACGAACTGAGCTACCCAGTCAAACTGTCCTGTGGTGCAGATACATCTATCAGTCAGGTGATGTAACTCATTACACCTGTTACCTGTCCAAGCCTCTCGTCCACAGATAACATCCCTGTAACAAGTCTGTCTGTTAAGACAGACTTGTTGAGCTAAATTTATTTTGTTATCAACCTTGATGGTGGCTGAAGGTTTATTGTGTCCACGTTTTAATTGGCTGTGAAGTTTACGATGTGCATCCATTCCTAAATGCTTTGCTCACATAAATGAGTTCTGATAGAGGCAGAGGGAGGGACGGCTCGTCCTGTTTGTCCGACTGTCTGTGGTCTGATGTCGATTTGGTGAAGATTCATCACTTTAAGGCTGCATTCCCACCAGCCACGCTTTCTCCGCTTTAATCTAACTTCAGTCCATTTGTTCAGAAGGTCCGGTTGGTTTGGGGTGGTGTGAATGTATAATCAAACTCTGATGTGGACCAAAAAAGCAAATTACAGTCCCACTCTGGTCCACTTCAACTCTGTTTGGTTGAAGTGAACTGTGGTGCAGTTTGAATGCATGTGAATGCCAAGCAGACAGTAGATTGGTCCAAAAGCAGGAAGGGGACTAAAGCGCAAGGCATTCTGGGTAAGTACAACCAAAACAAACGCGTTAGTTCAGCGCTAGCAGGAGAAATGACTTGTGGTCTTTTACCAAAGACAAAAATGGGAAATTCTCCAAAATCTGATTTGCGTTTACATTTGGCGAAGGAAGCTGCGCTCAGTGTCTTCTTCAGTGGTTTCCTTCAGTGCTTCTTGTTTCAGCGCCTCCACAGGTGACAAGGAGAACAGGTTTTTCAATGGGTTTAGTTGGTTTGACACAGTGCAGTGTGAAAACAAACCGCAGCAGCTGAAAATGTAACAATTTTGGTCCCCAATCCAACCAAATCGACCGGAGCATAAGGTGGGTAAACAGCCTAAGTAAAATGAAGCTGATAAAAGGAGGAGGAAGATTAAGAACAAGAATCTGCTGCCGGTAATAAAACCCTCCAATGCCTGATCCCGTCCTGACCACTTCAGTCAGTCCATGCCTCACCGCCACAACACCACGGCATGTGGGTACATTTTAAACAAATGTAATGCATGTTCACATATATTGCAGACTCTTGTGACTCTTTAGTATTTAGTTTGTGTTTGATTTCAAAGTTTTAACCCTGTATTTTTCAAGTCAGTGAGAGCATTCAGAAGGTCTTTATTGTGACGCTTTTTATCGCCTGAGAAACTTTCTGCTGCCTGTACAGTAATGCTTCTGAAGCTACCAGCTGGTTTCTGGCTTCGTGCTGTTCTGTCAGGTCTTTTGGCCGCCTGTGTTTATCGAATCCATCGCTGAGAAATTCCATCTGAAAGACAAACGACCAAAGATCTCATATTGTTTAGTTCAACGGCTACAAAATGTTGCAAACGCTGCCAGGCTCACAGCTCCAGATGTCATTTTTCTGTCCAAGCACAAAAAAGTAGATTTTTTTGTTGTTGTTGTTGTTGTTGTTAAAACTCCATAAATTATTCTAGTTCAGCTTTGGCTTGTGTTGAACTGATGCAGCATAAAGCTTTATTTTCACACGTCAGCTGCTGGTGAGTCAATCCTTTTCTCACAACTTTCACAGTTCAGCTGATTATCCCAAAATCTTCTCTCTTGTCTGATCAATTATCAGATCAGGTAAAGGAAATACTTGGGTACATTTTTAACATTTCTCTTTCCAAAAAGTCTGATTTCCCATTATTTAAAAGTTCAGGACAAAGAAAATCTGAATATTTTCTTAAATATTAGAATATGAAATTATTAGTCATAGTTGCATTCCACTTAATTTTAGGAAATAATTCTCAATATGTATCAGGAATATATTTGAGGAGCACAACAGAGAATTTGTGCTCCTCCTAAAGTGATATTCTTAACGACTGACAAACAATTAATTAAAAGCAGCCATTTTTTAAAAATCCTGAGTTTGGTCTTGTATCAAGAGGATCGGCCTTCCTTCTAACATCAATGGATATTTTTTCCTGAATTTAAAAAAAGGAAGTACATCTACTATAAATTAACAATTATTGTGTCAGTTGTATTAAATACTGACTGAATAAACAGAAAATTGTGGTTTTCTCACATTATTAACTTTGACATGTCTATAAAATATAACCAAACAGGACCCGGACTGCGTTTGGGCCATTTAACTTTCCTGTTCTGGGATGCCTCTGTCATGATTATTTCCCTTAGAACGATCAACTGGTTCTGCTCAAGGATGAGCAGCAGCGCCCTCTTCTGGACGACGCCAAACTACAACACTGACAGAAGGCCCAAGCGGATGTTATCAGTTAATCGACTGGAACTAATTTTATTCTAATGAACCATTAATTAATCATCAATCATAAATCAATTATTTGCATCCCTACTTTTAAATATTTTAAATAAATATTTCTTCTAAAATTTCTCAATTATAGTACATTAAAAAATATTAGTACAAGTATAAGAGAACACAAATCTAAACTAGATTTAAACATAAAAGAGAACAGGAAACAAATATTGGATTCTCCTAAAATGAAAATCTCAGATGTTGCCAGTCATTCCATTAATTTAATAAATACAACTGGGCCACAGGAAAAATGTCCAGGTTCCCTCACGCTGCTCACCTCTGACACCATAAGGCAACCAGACCCGCCGCACTGCCGGGAAACTCCAAAATAACACAGAGATGACGCATGGCATGAACTCAGTTTGATTCCATTAGAAACTCAGGCGCTGATGCATCCTGAGTGAAAACTATCAGAGATCTGCACAATTTCAACCGACTTCAGGTGTTTACTGAACTGTTTTGACCTGTTGACGTTATTACAGAGTAAATCTTCATTTTGCCCCATCTGAACAGATGCTGCGGAGCTACTTCAAAGTTCATGGTGTGTGTGTGAGGAATGTTCTTCGGTTATCAGTTAAAACCCTTGAGTGCAGCTCTGCTCCACCGCTGGCATGTAAATGGCTGCTTGGCCGTCTGAGGACGATGTGTGTGTGACAAGCGGCTGAGCTTTTATCACAGAGTGGATGTCATTAAGTCACTAATGCAGCTGTGAGTTATCGTGTCTGAAGGTGTTTCAGCTCTCTAACACACACAGATCACACACACATAAGTAAAGACAATGTATCTGCAGCGGTTTTAACACCTAATTCTTCGTCAGCTCAGCTCGGTCCCTCTGGCTGTTTGTGTCCAGGCCTCAAAGATTTATTACATTTGAGCAGATGTGGCCGTGAGATCAAGTTTGGTAAATAGTTTCAAACTAAAGAGCTGAGAAAGCAAGCTATGAAAAATGTTGCTCTAAGATGTATTTCTCTACTTAAAACAGTATCTTGGATTTCTTTAGGAATGTAAATCAAAGTACAAAAAAAAAATACTTGAAATGTAAAAACTGTTTACACTTAGGAGTAAAATATGGTTCATAAAAGCTACAAATCTATTGTTTGAAAAGACGCTTGAATCAGAACAACATAGATCTCTCATGGTCAGTGCTCCGTTATTAAACTAACCTGCAGTTCTACCGACTCACCACAGAGGTCGCCATCAGGCTCCAATACAAGCTAAATGACCCTGAAACCCTCACAGGGTCTGAGTTCATCACTCTACCTAAACGCAGGCAATCTCTCAAATTAAGGCCATGTGTTTTCACTGAACTCATTTCACTCATTAATTTTAGATTTTCTCACAGTTCACGCCACTACATCGTCTCTTCATCACAAAGGTACAGAGACTCGCAGATGCTTCCAAGTGGATTTTTGTAAATGATTCAGAAAAAAGGTGAGTCCACAAAACAGGATGCAGTACCACAGAAAATGGTGCAGTAGGTCAGCCGGGCCAATTGGTGGCGCTGTAACACTGCCAGAGAACAACACAATAAACACTGACCAGCAGTGTTGCCAGATTGGACGGGTATCCGCCCAGTTGGGTTTCTTTTAAACATGTTTACTGGATATCCAAAGAAAAACTGGGTTTGGGCAAAGTCTTAAAACGTCTAGGCTGTTTTTCACAACATTTGATGGATTTTTATGAAGCTTTCAGATGAAAATTCTTTTAAAATAGTTATAATTGTGCAACAGAAAAATCCAGAACTTGTGCATTTTAATAAAATGCTGTTTTCTCGCCCTCATTTTATTCATTTATTTTAAAATGTCCACATCCCTCAAATGTGACATCACGAATGATTTGTCATTGGTTAATCAAGAGTTACTGTGTGTTCATTTGTCTGCTGCAAGCCTTATAACAAAAAACAGAAAATCCCAGAGCAACTTCATAATTTAAAATAATATAGTGCTGGACACTAAAAGTGCCAAACAAGGTGAAACAGGAGGCTATGGCGAAGATGGTGCACATAATAATTCTTCAAAAAATAAAGATGACAACCCTGAGGTCTTCATGAGACTGGCATACAACAATGTCTTCAGTCAGAGGCTTCTTCTACCTGTTGTACTACTGACTGCTACAGGAGATCCTTCCTTCTGACAGCCATCAGCATCTATAACTCTGGAAAATATTTTTGAATTGAATTAAACTGAAGTGTTTTTGCACCATAAAACGGAATAACCTCTCATCTGAAGTCATGTTTCTCTTGTGAAAAGTCTTGGTCAGGATAAACAGTTTGATCAGCTGTTGGCGCAGCTACCGGACTGAAGGAGTTGCTTTAGTTCAGTGCAGAGTGAAAAGTTCTGCAAAACAGGTAAAATTCTCAGTTTATTCATTCTGATTTTTTATCTGAACAGTAACAACAGGATGAAATAGTCTGGGAAATAGTTTTGAAAACCAAACAAATCAAAACCAGGAAATCCTCGGCCCTTACCTCATCGGGGTCTTGGTAACTATTCAGGAGATACATCTTAGAGCACATGTGTCCAGCTCAAGGCCCCAGGGCCAAATCTGGCCCCCGTAGCTTTTTATCTGGCCCTCTAGACTCCAAATTATAGCAATAGGCGCCTCCAGTTGTTCACAAATAACCACAAAATTCACACAACAATCAATCAACATTTTTTCTCAAAATTGGTCAAAAACATTTGGGTTCAAGTGGCTGCTGCCTCGGCCTTACTTGATGTCAAGTTATAGTCCAGGACCGATAGAGCGACTAATAAAAGGTCACATTTAACATCATATATTAGCGCAAGTATCGTAAAAATTCCTTACAAATATTTCTAAATTAGCACCACAAAATCTGTGATGTTGATTATTGAAAACCACAAAAACAATCTCAAAACCCTGGATGGACGGATCAGTGTGAAAAGATGTTTAATATTAAGTCATTTTAAGAAACACTTATTGAATGCTGAAACGCCTATTTATTGATATTTTAGCAGTAGAATTGGTTTTTATCAATACAATCTGACACAACTGGCCCTTTGTGAACATTCAGATTTTTGATGTGGCCCAAAATGGAGATGAGTTTCATGCCCCTGATATGTGGGATGAAAACAAGTGAATCCTGGACTATTTTGAATGTAAACAAGAATAAAGAGTCAGATATTCTGTTAGAATTTTAGAGGGTTTCGGGTTTTTTTTTCTATTTAAAAATGTTGCTGCTGCCTTGCAGCCAGAAGGTCCTGGGTTCAAATCCCAGCCTGGGGTTTTCCTGCATGTTCTCCTGGTGCATGTTCGGGTTCTTTCCTGGGACTCTGACTTCCTCAGTCCAGAGCCATCATTTAATTGGTAACTCTCGATCAGGTGTGCTCAAAGTGCGGCCCGAGGGCCATTTGTGGTGCAGATGAACACTTTTTGTAGTCGTATGGCCAGTTTACATTCTCTTAAACAGTAAATGTTCAGTACAGCACAAAGAGTTTTTCTGATATGTTTCTTAGTAATCCATGTGACAAACATCCAGCAACAGCCGTCCTTTATACTTTATATAAACACAGAAAAATTATTCAGATTCAGAAGAAATTTCTCATTTTCCTTCCTGGAACTGAACTAACACATTTAACAGACCAAAAAAGGAGAATAATAAACTCAAAAATACTTTAGTTAGTTCCTAAATCACTGAACTCTTAGCATAAAAAACCTTAAAGCACTTTAAAAACTTTTAAACATTTGTAGCGAGGGATGAAATAAGAAGGTAGTTCAAAGTGCTTTAAGATTTTTTATGCTTAGAGTTCAGTGATTTAGAAACTAACTAAAGTATTTTAAAGTTTATTATTCTACTTCTTTTTGTCATTTAAACGTTTTAGTTCATTTCCAGGAACAAAAATGAAAAATTTCTTCTAAATCTGAACAATTTTTCTGTGTATTTGAATTTTTCAAAGTAAACAAGAATAAAAACTTTTAAACATTTGTACCGAGGGGTGAAATAAGAAGGTAATTCTTGTTTTCTTTGACATTTTTCAACCTGTTTTCACTCTAAGAGTTCTTGCTAAGACACCAGGAAGTATAAAATGAGAATAGTATTTCCTGTTTTTGCTTCACACTGATGGTAACACGTGATAGTTCAGCCTCCAGACACACCTCGCCTGAGAAGAGGAAATTAAATGCAGCTGCTGTAGGAACTGAGTGAAATAAGAACCCAGAAAACTCCCAGAGGTGAGGTGCAACGTGTGTCATCGCTGGGAATTTTTTTCTGCAAAAGCAACTCCACCAGTTCGACTCCGGATGCAAGACAAACACAGAGAGCAGCGAAGGAAGGTGTGAAAATAGGATGTGATGAAACCACCTTTGTGATGCCACGACAGAAACCAACCGTTATCTTGACCGCTGTTAGTTTGGACATGTGTTGTTACATGTCTGCTGTTGTAAGAAACTTCCCTCACAAGGACCGCCGCCCTCCAAGTCCGGCTCGGATTACAAACCCGGATTTACGAGTAACTTTTCAGCAAGAAGTCAATAATTCCTTAATATTGATTGAAAAAAAATTGCCGGGCAGATTATTTCTCTTATAAAAGGTTAAAATGTCTCGTTACAAGTGTAATAATCAGCCAATGGAATTAGTAATTTTTAATCCATGATGAGGAATTATTGACTGAAAACCAACTGGTGTATCTTAGTAAAAAGTTTTTCTCTTATTTCAAGTGTACTAAGACATTTGCACTAGAAACTTGACCAAAATACTCGGTAAAATTTAGTATTTTTGTCTTGTAAAGCCAGGACAATGTGTCACATTGTGAAAATAGTCATAATGATCATCAGAAATCCTCCGTTTTTAGAAAATCTTTTCAATCGATCAATCAAGTTTATTTGTAGCTCATTTCAGCAACAAGCTAGTTCAAACTACACCATAAAAACGATCATAAAACTTCATAAAGTCACCAGTTATAAAACTAGTAACAAGCTAATTACGTTTTGTCAAGAGTCAAAATCAAAGTCATGGTTACATCAAACATGTTGGTCAGTGATTCATGTTTTATGCTTCAATCGCAGCTCTAATCAGGAGGGTTTTAGTCTGGATCTAAAGGATCTCAGTGTTTCGGCTGTTTTGGAGTTTTCTGAACGTTTGTTCCTGATTTGTGGAACAAACTTCCAGAATGCTGCTTCTCCGTGTTTGGTTCTGGTTCTGGGTGCAGAGCAGAACCAGAACCAGAGGAGCTGAGTGATCCATTTCAGGTCAGTTGTAATCATCTGGTGGTTCAGGGAACGTTTCATTAAACATAGAATTAATCGTTATATTAAATCTAATAATATTCAGTCTGTGAGTAATCCTACCTCTGTGGCATCTTTCTTCTGACTGTAAGACGGTTATGTAGCAACAGAAAAATATTTAAATGATGCAACAGCCCACAATTGAATTTGCTGTTCCAGTTTCTTCATCCTCATTTGACGTTTCAAGCTCGTTTTGTGTAAAAGTTGCCAAATTTTGCACATTTAGCTGCGTCTGTTTCCAGAGCTTTACTCTTTCCCTTCCAGTCACCGCTCTTTTTCCACCTTTCAAACTCCACTGACGTTTTAAAATGTCAGGATGCGAATGCCAGTGGAGGCATGTTGTGACCTCATACGCTTTGCTGCTCTGACCTGTCTTCATGTTCATGCATCATTTACTTCAGCTGCATTCACTCTGCAGGCCTTTGTGCATTTCCAAACATGTATATGATCTCCTATGAGAACAGGAAGCAACTTGAAATTGTCAAGTCGTTTAGAGGGCCCTGTAGAGGGCGTTGTAACGTCACATGTAGCGAGCGCGCTCAGTGTTGTGGATGCTAACGGTGGAGCGTATCGTACAGTTTTAAAAGCAGCACATTAACCAATTAATCTGGATTACCGTCCGCCATGGTTGTTGTTTTTCTTCCTGCTTCCACGCATCAGGACGCAGAATAGCGACGTTTGTCGAGTGTCGGTAACGTTCAGGCCGGATGGATGCGACCTGGCCGTACAGACGCGTCATGTTTACAAAGGTCAGATATGAATCGGATTTAGAACCACATCCAAGAGAATTGGGTCACATTTGTAAAAATCTGATCTGTGTTGCTCTGACTGTCATGAAAAGATCAGATTGGTGGCATAACAGGGTGCAGCTGTGAGGGGAGAGCAGAAGGCAGGCTGAGGGAGAGCTCTCAAGATGAATAAAAAAAAATACACAAATATTAAGAAAGGCTGGTCAAATGTATCAACAGAAACTGAAGCTAATATGAATAAAGAAGGAAGTAGGAAAGCAAACTTAAAAACCAAACTAACCCGGGATCCGGGCCCATATTGTTCTTGTGGTATAAAGTTGAGATTCTTTCATCATCCAACTGTTTACTCATTGTTTGATGTTTTTGACAGAATTGTTGATTTTTTTCCTTTTTCTTATTCAACTTCTGTTTTTGGTGCGTATTGCTCATTCATTGATGCAGAGACGCAGCAGTGCGCCGCGCTGAAGTAACTGCATGCGTGACAACAGGAGGTCCAATCACAATCTAAGAATTTCACACTTATTGTTTATCATAGCTTGTATTACCACGGTATATTCCACTGTACGCAGATTTATTAGTCAAAGCTGTTTCTTTATTTAGTGTCAGGAGTTTGAAGAAAAATCCCTCGTTGTTGCTCACAACCATGCGTGACCTCACAGATTTTAAATCTTCAAGCAGCTGCTTTGCGTCACGTCTGTGAATTCTTGCTTCCTTATTTGTCCTGAACTTTCAAGGAGATGTGAAAGTGCGAAACTGCTGCGTAGAAGCAAATTTCCCAGCGCCAACAGGATCTGTTACATTACACAGCAGCAATCAAATGTGAGTGATTCATGCAGGATCAACAGCAGCAGGTGGTTGCACCACGCCCGGGTTGTTAAACCTGCCGCAGACACACCATCAAATTAGGTTGGCTTGAGACAAATCAAAAGTTTCCGCTGCTGTTCTTTGATTTGATGTTGACCGTCCAGATTTTCCAGGTTTTCTTCTCTAACGAGACGTCAGACCGAACGTTTGTCTGGTTCATTTTATATAAGATTAAAGTCTTATAAAGTTTATGTTCCACGGCAGGCGTGTCAAACTCAGTTTCATTTTGGGCCATATAAAAAATCTGACCATTCTTAAAGGGCCGGTTGTGCCAGAACGTATTGATATTAAACTGTTACAATATTAATAAATAGTTATCCCTCCAGGATTTCATGTTTGTTTTTGTGGTTTTTTTTGTCATCAAAATCATAGATTTTGTGGTGCTAATTTACTAATATTTGTAAGAAATTTTTTACGATATTAGCGCTGAAATATGATGTTAAATGTGATTTTTTTTTTTCATCGCCAAATCAGGCTGAGGCAGCAGTTATTTAAACCTGACATATTAGACCAATTTTGAGAAAGATTTTCAATAAAATCAGAAAAAAAAAAGTGGGGATCTGTTGATTTTGTTTTGCAGATTTGTTAAAAAGTTTCAGGATGTAAACATTGTTTTATCAGATATGAAACCTGGAGAACTTTTTATGGAACCACCAAAAAGTTACAATAATGTTCACTTGACAACGTGATTTGATAGAAAATAAAAAGTATCAAAAAGAAGAGAAGAGGAATATGGGAAAAAATTAAGGAAAGAGAAGAAAAAGGGACAGAAAAAGGAGAACAGAACAGAAAATAGAAAAGAAAAAGAAAGAAAAAAGCTGAAAAAATAAAGAAATTTGAATAACATGGCATGAATGTCCAAAATGTAAAAAGTGAATATTGACAAAACACACAACTACATTAAATGTTTTATTTATTTCACACACACACGGCCCAACCAGAACCACAGAACCAACCACAAAGCTTTAAGCTTGAGGTTATTCTACCAAACCTTCAGTTGTGGGAAAAACTATTCAGATTTATCTGATGGTGCTAATGGATGTTTTTAAATCAGTGAATGTCTCCACAGTAAACCGTTCTATAATTCTATCTTCTCTATTTTCTCTGCTGATCTTAATAATTCATTTTCATCTGTTGCACCTACAAATACTGAATGGATATTTATATGAAAAACAGTTTTTAGATCATCTTTCTCAGTGTGCTTAGCAGTTCAACACATTCTTACAAAACCAGACAAAAAGAGCGAGTAAGACCACAGGAATGTTTCAGATGTGTGAAGTCCTGTTGTCACAGAGCTGAAGCCCCAGAAGTGGAGATCAGGTCTGCGTCCGCAGCTGGACCAGGAAATGCCCACGCGACAGTCATAAGTCATAAAACTAAACTGTCTTTGGTCCAAGCTGAGATCAGACATTCTTCTCATTTGTAAAAGTTTAATAATTTACTCGTGTTAATGTTTGATAATGATGCAATAGCTTGTATTTTATGACTACATAAATGGCCAGTATTTATGACCATCACATTAGTTGTTGTTCACTTTTATGAACTCACTCCACCAAAGAAAATAAACGATTTTGTTTGCGGTTTTCTTCTCTCATATACACATTCTGGAATATAAAAATGTAAATTACTGGCTTAGTTACTGTGTTGTTGTTTATTTAAATGTTCATTTTATTCTCTACGTGAGAGGCGTCAGGGTGACGGTTCATGCAGCTCTGCGGTGGGAATCCTGCTGGACCGGAGCCAGCTGGTATTCAACCTGCAAAGTGACGCAGTTCCTCTGTCTGCAACCAGATGAGGAAATAAAGAGGCAGCCGATGTTAAGCAACTCTAAACAATGAGCTGGGTAAGGAAAACCGCTGGAAATTTTGTTTTCAAATTAACAGAACCACAAAGTCACACAGAGACGCTCAAAGACGTAGGATGGTTAGAAAATGAAACAGAAGAAAATTTGGAATTGCACTCGATGAACTTTTCCTGAGACAAAAAGTTTGATAGAGGAAAGTTTTCACTTTATTTTCATTCTTCTTCAGAAGTCATCTGACGACATTTCAAGCAAACTCTCATGGTGTTTAGTCACATTAAAAAATAAACTTGAAGGGCATATATTATAATTTTTTATGAGTTTTTTACAGTCCCAAGCCTGGAGTTGAGAAAATTTGCAAAGTAGAAGAGAGGAAATAAAGTAGAATAGAAATAAACCAGAACCAATCTGAAAACCTACAGAGCAAATGTGTCCAGCAAATGTTTAAGAGCAGAAGTTTGGAGACGAAACAGACCGACACTCTACGGAGGAATTTATTGATAATAATAATAATAATAATAATAATAATAATAATACATTTAGTCTGCTTTAACAGGACCAGAGTGAAAACACTCAAACCAGCTCTGATGTGGACCAAACAACTGGACCAAGACCCACGTTTTGATTTGGTCTCGGTCCGCTTCAAAATGAATTCTGATGTTGTTCGCCTGGGTGTGAACAGACCAGTATCGATCCCATAAAAGTCTTTTTGGACTTTACGAGCCACTGTTGCTGGGCAGCATGGTAAGAATAAGCTCTTCGTTGTCGCTGCCGCTGCACGTACTGATTGTACTGGAATTGTACCTGATCTGCTGTTTTCTGCTGCATCTCCATCTTCCAACAGCGTTGAAAAATGACAAAAATCCCATTGTGAAGCCAGTGTTGTATAAACTGACTTTCATGATGATTTTACAGTTTTAGCTGCAGCACAAATGTGAAAACAAAGACACAAAACACACAACTTCCAAAGTTTATTTTCTCCTGGTCTGTGCTCCGTCCAGTAGAAGCAAAGATCGTCACCCTTTATTTACAAATATAGTCTGCGTCCAAACAGCACAATGTGAAAGCAAACTGCACCAAACGAATAAAGTCTGTTTGGTTCGGCCCAAACGAGTGAACCAAGAGATGTTCCTGGTGTGAACGCACCTTAAAACCAAACCGTGGCAGGTCAAGTTGTAATTTACCACAATGAAAAAGTAAAAAACTAAATCTTAACTTGACAAAGGTTTTCCAAAAACTTACAAACTGGGATCAGGTTTTCGATTTGAACAGAAGGAAAAAGACAATGTTACTCTGATGAAATGAGAGAAACTGACTTTAACAGGACTAAATAAACACCAAACTCAGTGACGGCCATTGGTATGTTGACAGATACCTGACTGAGTGTCAGACTAGAAAACAGGAAGTGATGTGGTGGGATAAAACATCACTAATGGTTCTCAGTGGAGCAATAATAAACAATCTGCAACCAAATGACTGCAGCAGAATCTCTAAAGCTGATTCTTCTAAAGAACTCCTCCTCGAAACTCCGGAAGCTCGGTCCTTTGGACTGACAGGAAGGTTCAGAGCACATAAAACTCAGGAGTGGCTCACAGATAAATTCCTGGAGTCACTCAACAGCTCAGGGAAACAGAGAAAAAGACAAAAAAAAAAAAAAACTGGCGTGACGAGCTTCCAGGAAAATTTCCCTCTCAAGCTTGACGCTGCAGCTGAATCCTTCTGTAAAAACATGCTGGCCCGACAGTGTTGCTGCATAATTAGTACTTTTATTACATAAATATATGTGTAAAATTAAGATTTTAATCATTTGCACGTCAGTTTCGTGAATATTTTTTCGTATGGAGGTTAAATAATTAAGATCAGAGACAGTCTCAACTGGAGATTTTATTTACAAAGGGGAGAAGACAGGAATTAACTTAGTTAATTTAACATCGTCTTTTACATGCGTCCTAATTCTGCCCCAGAACAAGCCAGACGTCGTGAATCTGGCTGAACAATGGCTGAAAATTATATATGTGAGCTTATGAAAGCAGTCTGTGTCAGTTTTTGCGTTTCCATTTCAAATGTGCACAAAGCTAAATTCATTTAAAAAACGTGCTGAGCCAAGAGCCTCCAAAAACCTCCGGTCGGTTTCTTCTTTGTGGTTTTCGCCAGAGGCAACATCCGGGTGTTAATATGGTGACTTGTATGACGCCAAAACAATTGTTTCCATTGCAGTTTTGCGAAGTTAACATATTTTGATGAAACAAAAAAAAAAATCACCTCAAAATCTTTTATCAAAAATTTTATTTTATTTCTTTCGAAATGGTTGTGTTTCCATTAAGCGAATTTATGCTTGGAATGTCAAATTGTACAATTACATACAATTATTTGGTTAGTGGTAATCCCAGTCCCACCACTGGTGGTCAACTACACATCCAACCAGACTTCAATCGGATCCCAAAGCGACCGGCGGGAAGAAGAACGCTGACGTCACACAGCAGCGCTCTGTTTACCAAACTAATAACGGATGGACTTTAAAGTTATTCAGCCGTTGGAGTGAGATCACAAGATCATTATTCCAAGATGATTCTGGACTTGTTATCATTTTGTAGTATAAATATAATGTATATATAATTTAATGTGTTTTATTTTAAATTATGTGTGCATTTTTATACACATTACAGAATGAGCTGGAGTGTTGTCCATCTATCTAGGCTCCTATCTATGTATACACAAATTTTAATTAAAATTTTAATTGATCTGGTTTTACATTTATGTAAAACTTCTTTTGGAGGGAAGCTGCTGATAAAATTTGTTCTAAAAATGGGAAATTATTTCTTTTTTTATACTCACTTCTAGTACCTATTGGTTAATGTTTGACAAGATCTTTGACAAGATTAACCAGCAGGAGCTTGTACTCCTGCTGCTTTGCCAGGTGGCTATAAAACAGTGGAAGCCCATAAAGTCAAAGAGCGAGGCATTATTTACTCTGAGCTACAAAGCAGAAACCGGCTCTGAAGGTTCGCATGTCGTGACGTGCCCTACATGTCAGAGCAGGTCTTATTGTTGCTCTTAACTATTTTGCACTTTATTTTGCAATCGGCCTTAGTAAGTACAAGGTTGCATCACCAGTGTGAACGCAGCAGTGAGCCGTCCCACATCCGGTCTGAGAAAAATTCCCACTCAGAGTGTCTTTAAAAGGCCAGCAGGTCGGCTCAGACAGGCAGAACATCAGCACCACTGATAACACAGCAAACCCAGCAGCACAGCTTCTCTTCACTCGCCTTCTTCAGGTAAACTGGCCTGCACTTTTTGGAGCTTCAGCTGCAAATATTCCTAGAAAGCTAAATTAGGGTATTGATTTAGCTTCTGTTCTGTTTCTACAAGCTTGAATTTTACCAACATTTAATTTTTGGTCTTTTTTCTCCCCACAGAACTTTTGTTTTTACATCACAATCCAGATGGAGTCCAAGAAGAACTGCAGCGTCAGCCAGAAGTGGACCAAGAAGATGCCCAAAGGAGTAGGTTTGGAGATTTCCCATCATCCCCCATCCATGAGGTGCGTCGCCAACCTGATCATCGCCATGGAGAGGCTGAAGGGCGGCATGTCAGAGTCGGTCCTGAGCCCCAGCTTCAGCGACGAAAACCTGCTCAGCATCATGCTGGAGAGCGTGGTGGAAGGTAAGCTCAGACTCCACCTTAATTCCCTCTAAAGTTCAACAAAGCTGCAGTTCCCAAATGACTACAGGGTTTAAGCTTTGTTAGAGACTAAGGATGCAGCGATACCTGAGGTTTAGTATCGGCTCTTACTGGTCCGATACAGAAAAGCGGTGCTGAACCGACTTAAAACTAAAGATGTGAATCTTTCAGCGGTTTGAATTTTAAGATCACGATTTGATTCAGAAAAGATTTTTCTATTGAAACGGTCCAGAGATTGTGTTTAAGTTATTTGACTGAAAAGAGAAAACATAGTGTAAACAAATAGAACATTCATTTTAAGCCAGTCGTTTGACATAAACATTAGCTTACTGATTTGATACGATTTCACACTTTAAACAAAAATAGGTTTGTGCATAAAACTCTGTATCTTAAATTGCCAGTGTTATGTTAGCTTAGCAAACTACCTTTTTCTCAAATAAACAAAATGTTCTAAATATTATTCAAAATTAAGCAGACTAAAATTGACTTTTGAGCATTTTGAATCGGTTCCGAATTTCCAGGACAAGAAATTACGATTCTCTATAGAATCAATTTCCTTTTTCAATTTATCGATAACTCTGCACCAGTGCAGCACAGTTAAATACAGGTAACAGCTTCACAGTATTGGTCAAACATGTAAATACAACCTTAATTTGTTCAGTCAGAACAGACAATGTAAAATAAATAAAGAAACTGAAACTGACTAAAACAATAAGGTGACAACGTTGGCCAAACATGCAAAAAAATAAACTGCAGCAAATGATTCAGAAATGCAATTAGGAATCGGTCCATCTTTAATAAATAAAGTATCAAACTAAGCAGGTGTGCATTTCTTCATTTAGAGAGATTAATCTTTGAGAGGACTGCAGTTGGACCGGGTCAGTTCATCAGGAGGGAAGAGCATCCCTGCTCTGTGACGGACGGACAGAAAAGAAGCCTGGTTCTGGTCCGCAACAACATGGAGCTTCTGGCAGTGATGCTGCAGGCCGGCAGCGACAGCCGCAAAGGTACAACCGGATTTTAATTCTGCAAACGTCCCTCTTCCCCTCAGATCAGATATTTAGACTTTACACAACCTCAGTTTTTAATTTTAAGCTTAAACTGAAGGAAAAAGAAGTCAGGATGCAACTAAATTGATCGTTTGTGTTGCTTAGACATGTATAATTTTAAGGAAGCTACTGCAAAATCCCAAAATCTAGCCTAGTATGTTTGACGTAGTTTCTAGTGCAGTTACCCCAGTGCACTTGAGAGCAGTCAAAACTAAAATAAAAGTAACTTTTAAGCGACATATAGGAGCTTGTTTTAAGTTATTAATTCCTTAATATTGATGAAAAAGTATCAGCTTCATTATTTTGATGAGTATTTCTTCAAAGGAAGTAATATTGGAAATCTTTTTACAGATTTATACTAGTATTTCTTCAGCACATTATTCTGCCATTTTTTTAAAACAATATTACAGAATTACTTACTTAACACAATCTTCTGATTCTTGCTGAAACGTTACTTGTTTTGTTTTATTTCAAGTGTACTAATGTTCTTATTTATTGATTTTTTTTCCTCAGTTAGACTGAACATGGCGACTTACATCCACCTGACTCCCGACACCGGGCTGGGCCAGCCGGTGGTTCTGGGCATCAGGGACACTGACTTCTACCTGTCCTGCGAGAAGGTCGGCGACAAACCAACTCTGCATCTGGAGGTAAGCTCCTCCCACTCATCCCACCGCCAGCGACCTGCAGGCATTAAGTCATCTGGAAGTTTCAGTGAAAAACCCTCCGACTGACCTCTTCTGTTGTTTATTTCCAGGAAGTGGAGGACAAAACGAGCCTCTCTGAGATCAGCGCAGAGAGCGACATGAGGCGCTTCCTGTTCTACAAACGGGACACGGGGCTGAACGTCAGCACTCTGATGTCCGCACACTGCCCCAACTGGTACATCAGCACCGCCACCGACAACAACCGGCCCGTGGACATGTGCCAGGAGTCCGCCTCCCGCTACAGAACCTTCAGCATCCAGCGGGAGAGCTGAACACGGCCTGCAGGAGGCGCTCATCAGCCGGACCGCTGACAGCGCGGCCACACTCTGCTGGATGGAGGTGTGCGTGTTCAGCGTAGTATTTTACTGTATGTACCAAGTACAGAAAGTATACTGCCTAATGTATTGACTTTGTCAGATTTCTACACAAGGTGGCGCCATTGTGCCGTTCAAGAAGCATAATTGTGTAAATATAGTTGGCTTAATATTTGTGACATGATTTTTAATATTTATTTATGTATTTATGCAAAATTGCAAA
Organism: Girardinus metallicus; assembly: GCA_903067095.1. NCBI lineage: Eukaryota > Metazoa > Chordata > Actinopteri > Cyprinodontiformes > Poeciliidae > Girardinus > Girardinus metallicus. The sequence goes on from CAEGAE010010565.1 coordinate 21,187, forward strand.
TTTTATATTAATGATCTGGAAATCCGCATGCTAATCACTGTTTAGAAAACATGCAAATGTATTCAATAAAGACCCAAAATATAATTTTTTTATGTATTATGTGTTATTTTACAGTACAACATGTAGTTGCTCCACAGAGTGAACAAAACTGGTCATTTAAAACATACTTATAATGTGTTTATTCTCCTTAACTTAAATTAGAAACGATATATTTTAATCAACCTCTAACAGTTGTAAACTTTTGAACCTGCCATAAATTTTAGTGGAACTGATTTTCCGTAAAGAAAGGTCAGCTGATCCAGTACGATTTACCTGACATTTGTTTTTCAGTTGCATGCAGAGTATCAACAGTACAGCTGAATCAATTAATCATATTAACCATGATGAATTGATTACTCAAATAATCAATAATTACCAACTGGAGTGTACAGACTCAACAACAATGGCCATTTACTGAATAAACAACATAATCAGAGCAGTAATTAAGCCAAAACTGTACAAAAATTACTCATATTTGCATTTAAGAAGAAAAATATTTGGCTGTAATGTCATAATGTTCTGCCCAGAAATTCTCAAGTGTCAGTTTTAGCTTCACCTGGTTAAATTATGTTAAAAAAAGTAAAAATCTCCCATTAAGAACCATTTGCATCCAATTAATAATCAGTTAATCCAAGAAAAATAATCAACAGATAAACTCTAGACCGTATTGATGTCATGCTGCAGCGCCGCCTGCTGGTGGCCCCACCAGCAGACCTATGAAGCGTTTGCCCACGGATACAACACACACAGGCGAAGTGGGGATTCAAACCGGCAACCCACCGATCACCGGTGGACGATGCTGCCATCATCCTAAAATGTTTTTAAGTATTTTTTCAGCTACAGATTCATTCTTTGCCACAGCTAATCAAGAGGTCGCTAAAGGAATACTATGTTGTAGTATTTTAGGCAATAAAATGTTCATGTTCTCCTTTAAAAGGGAATTTAAATATTTGTTCAAGAATTTTTTAAAACTTTAATATAAATGAATTAAAAGCAGGATATTAATCTGTGTAACAGACAGAGATCAGTTATTGTGCATGTCAGGAAGCTGCCGCTAGATGGCAGCAGATTTCAGTTATGTGGTCTGGTGAAGCAGAGGCTCCCAAACTTTTCATCCAAAACTTTTCCCAAACAAAATGAGAAATTTCAAAAGGTTCACGATCCCCCACTTTGCACCTGCATCCTAAAATGCAGGTAGGAGAATATTAATTCTACACTAATATTTGAGCCACAATTAGCTGTCTACTAACTTCCACTCTTTGCAAGTTTTAAATTTCAAACTTAAACGTGGGAGCTTGCGAAAGATAAACTTACAGTAGTAAGTTAATTTTGTCATATCTCCAAGTTGAATAAACGCCTTTTTTGAAGAAAACAATGGGATTGAAAATTATTTCCCTGCTCGCTTTCAGGCAGGTTTTTGAATCTCGTGTTGCACTTTGAGTGAGATGGAAGTGTTGCTTTGACTTGCCTCTTGAGGTTAATATTTTCACACATTGCTAAACTTTGTTGAAAATAAATGTTCCTAATTAGAATTCAGCATGATCTTCAACAGAATGCTCTATTACACATCTTATACTTTCAAACTGAATCAATTGCTATAGTTCTTGTCATTTGAAATAAGTAGATACAATAACTTGAAAATATGAGTGAAAATAATACAGACATGGATTTTTTTCAGCTATGAAGGCAGTTTTCCTGCATAATATTAAATAATTCTTTTTAAATAGAAGTATTACATTATAGCAACAGGAATGATCTAATTGTATAAAAAACAATGTTTAAACACCTTATCTCTTGACTTAAACTTTAATTTCTGTAACTTAGAGAATAGACTTTAAAATACTTCATTTAGATTAAAAACCTTTTGCTTCCCTCATCCTACATGCAAAGAGGCTCTTTAATTTGTTGTTTTGCATCATCCACCAGGTCCTTACTCAGATTGGTCCAGATGTTCCTATCAGAACCCTGTAGGTTTACTGGTGGTTCTGCCTGGTTCTGCCTCTCATGCCTCATTCTAAGGGTTTTCCTGACTTTTCTCTGTATTTATGATGCAATGCCTTGTGCTGCTGGATTCACTTGAGGTTCCATATATAAAAAAATAAAACATAAACTGGACATTATGTTTTGCTTCTCAGAAATACACAAAGGTGTAGTCTAACTTCTTCCCGACGCTGGTGACGGAGGCACCAAACACAAACTAGCTGCCAAAGGAAACATCCAACAGTTAGCCAAGAATCTAAATGAGAAGAGCTGAAACATCACTGTGGTTTATCAGCAGCTTGTTGACATGCCAGTGGTTAACCTTCAGGGTTAACCACTCATGAGTTGCATCTGAATCGTCACAAAGGTGGGGCTTTTGTCAGCAGGTGCTGTCAGTGAAGTAATTAATAAAAAAAGGCTGTTAATAACTAAAATTCTATAAATAAATTCACAGAAGGAAGTGTCAATGAAGAGTGACATTCTAGACAATTGAACCAACCATTACTGTTGACAATGGTTTTGACATAGTAATAGTTTATTAATGTGTCATTAACTACATAAAGATGCCGCAGGGACAAATGGAAAAATAAATACAAAAGAGACTGTTTTCCACTGCCGACTGTGACGTGGAAAGAAATTAAGATGACAGGTTTCAAAGGTCAAAGTTTGATCAGCTGAGTCAGGAATCTCCAGAAGAAGAGCATTATTTAGTGACTGTGAAAAGGTAATATGACAAAAAGTAAAAAGATGAATACTTAGCCTTTAATTAGAGAAAGTTGTTACTGGCGGGGGACTGCACAGTGGTTGGTAGAGCTTGGCAAGAAGGTCCTGGGTTCGATTCCCAGCCCAGGGTCTTTCTGCACGGAGTTTGCATGTTCTCCCTGTGCATGTGTGGGTTCTCTCCAGGTTCTCCGGCTTCCTCCCACAGTCCAAAAACATGACTGTCAGGTTAATTGGCCTCTCCAAATTGTCCCTAGGTGTGAGTGTGTGTGTGTATGGTTGTTTGTCCTGTTTGTCTCTGTGTTGCCCTGTGACAGACTTTGTGACCTGTCCAGGGTGACCCCGCCTCTCACCCGTAATGTGGCTGAAGAGGCACCAGCACCTCCCGACCCCACTAGGGACAAGGGTGTAATGAAAATGGATGGATGGATGGATGTTACTGCAGGATCACTAGCACCACAGCTGACTTAAACATAGTGGCAGAGATATAATGAAGTCACGCAACACCTCCATGTTCTATTAGAAAGCAATTAATGCACTAATTATACAAATGCACACTTTTTAGATGATCAATGTAATACAAATTTAAAAATAATGTATTATTTGCTGATTTGCTATAGTCTATCCATTAGGTTTAACTGTGATACAAATGGAAGTATGAGGGGTATGAGTACTGTTGTATTGCACTGTATAAGCAGCAGCATCAATTCATACACAACCAAAAATGGTTAAATAATCCTTATCCATTTCACATGATCATTACTCTACATATTTGTATGTATTGCATATATTTTTATATATTGAATTTATATATTTAATTATTCAGCTGACTTATATCCATAAAATGCAATTTAATTGAACTCTGTAGATTTTGTTTTGTAGATCTTGTTTTGTATTTTAATCAGATTTTTATTTCATGAACCTTGACAAATATTATCCACCAGAGGCTCGAAGCATATAGCGTTTGTTATCACAAAGACGCCCAAATTTTGTACAAAATGTTTTTCATCGTAATTGCCTTTTTAACATGTTAAACAAAATAAACATAAAGTATGTATTTGTTAATTTTTTTCTTTTATTCCGGAGCAAAAATGCGAAATCCCAAAAACGTCTGTCATTATTTCGTGGTTTGTTTACATCTTTCCCCCAATCAGCACAATATTTGTGCGCAAGCGTATTGTCCTGGGCACTTTTTTTTTTTTATTCAAACGTTCAAACTGTCCAATCAGTGAAGAGGAGGAGACCACACCCGGTAGTTTCAAATGCGTATGCGCGAGCTCAGTTGTTATGGACGCAGTTTAACGTCTGATTATTCAGCGCTTCTGAAACTAAACTCTTAAAAGTGGAAATAAGAAAGTTAACGTTAGTAAATATGGAAGGGAGTGAGTCGGCACCGTTGCTTTCCAGAAAAGGTCGGCAGGTTTAATTTGTACGAACGGCTAATTTGTGTATCTGTTTCGGCTTGTTTTGGCTAGTAGATAGCTAGTGAACGTTAGCTGAAGTAACTGACACGTTACCTTATTGTTTTCTTCTTTGTGTTTGTTTGGATTCACTCAAAGTCTAAAACGACGGTTCTTTTTAGATCTGAGTTTGTCCCACTCTCGCATCTAAAAAGTTTATACTTTTCAGTATGTTGTTTATACTGAGACAAACAAGTTAGCACAGTGCTAAACGTAGCAATTCGCTGCTAGCTTCTATTTGAGCATTTGAGTAAAGGACTATTTCACTGTTTTTGATCAAGAACACTTTAAAAACAATGGAAGTTGGTCCTGTTTTGAAAACGGCAACATTGTGAATCATCAAACTTGACCTGGATTATTTTATGCATCATAAATATTCGTAAAATATTTTTTATATGTTTTTGTGACCCTAATCTGTTTGTGGAAACGCATAACAAAGACAACCGCACTGTGGGGTTTGTATTTACTCCAAATCAGAACCCACCTACTATTTTTTATGGATATGTGATTTATTGATCATGTTTATCAGTCTGTGCATCTGTCATGTTTGTACAATATCATCTTATAATGTGATAGAAAAACTGATTTTCCTCTCTTGTAGGTTCAAGCTGCTTTTCCTACTTTCAGTGACTTTTGGATTATGTTTTTCTTCACACATTCGGTTCTTATTCTAATTTTCTGTCCCATAACTTTATCAACTTTGTCTCCTGTGGATCAAGTTGCTTTAATTTCTTTGTATGTATGGATTGCTTCATCTGCTAACAATATTTGTTGCAAAGTTCACATTAGAAATATTGGAACAGATGATGGTTTTAAAACTTATTTTACCCACAACATCTCAAACAATTAAAGTGTATAAAGTTTACTTCAGAAAAATGTCATAATAAATAAGTTAATTAAATCTCTGAATCCTTTGAGGAATGTGCCAAATTTTGAGGACATTTTTCCAAGCAGGAGCATCTATTCCCTCAAAGAGATTTGTGGAAGTAACACAGTTTATAGTTATTCAGGTAGGAGGTGCTGAGACAAACATAAGCTCGTTAAGTGATGAGATCTTAAGCCCAAATTATTTTAAACAGTAAACATCCATTTTCAAAGTAAATTTTGGAACGGCATTGTTTTAGAATAACCAGACTTTTGCCTTTGCGTCACAGAGTTGCGGAAACAGAAGCTGATGGAATACTTGGCAGCAAAAGGAAAGCTGAAACCTCCAAACGTCCCGTAAGCGTAACAGTAGGAATGCAAAAAATGTTGCTGTGAGTTGTGATGCCAGAGGCCTTTTAATTGCCGTTTTTCTTTTCAGGCAATCCCTCCACGTAGATCATCACAATCAAACAACTGCAAGAACCTCTCTGAAGGTAGGGCGTGTTCTGTGTAAGTGCTATAATTAACTCAAGGCAATCAGGAAAACTACATTTACTTTTACTCAGAATGGAGTGTCAATAAACTCAAGCATTCTGAAGCTTTGATTTAAACTAGGACCGCACAATAATATGACACCAACATATAATCATCACATTATAACTGTGCAATATTCATATTGCAAAAGACTGTTGGGAATGCAGTAATTGTTGTGTATGTTCCAAGTGTTATGAACTTATTTTTTTCATGTTGATGTAATATTTATCCAGCTGGACAGTCTCATAGCAGGAGATGCTCAGACCATATGCAGATGACTTTGTCCTAAATGTGAGAAAAAGAAGCAAATGGGCAGATTTTTTAACTGATATTGCAACTGCAATATTTTCTATGATCATGCAGCCCAACAACAATAGTGACTATCAAATATAGATAACAAACATACTTATAACATTCACAAAAACAGGTAAAATTAGTGAATGTTGATTATTGTATTGCCTTTTTTCTCTCAATTAAAATGTTTCTGTTAATTGTAGTGGTAGTTAATTAATTACATTTATACTGAAAACAAAATAAACTACATTTTCAATTCAAAACCCCTTTTTGCTGCTAAATTATTGAATAAATAAGACACATGAGCTAAAGAACAAAGACATTTATTACTTTTAATCTGTTGTTCAGATTAGTAAACTTGAATAATTGCTGCTTCCGGTATTTCAGAAATCCCTGATCACTCATGGAACTTCTTTGGAAATGTAGAATATGTACGCTCACTTGTTTTTTTTTTATGGTTGATTGGTCTGTCATCACCAACAAAGCCATTGCAGAGATGAACTGGATGGTGTACGTGCTGAAAAATAAGTAATTAAGTTATTTGTTTTTCATAGGTTGCTATGGGAAAAGAAAACAAAGCTCCACCTGACAGGACCAGGCGGCACGATTCCAAAGATAAAACGCTGGTGCCTCAGCGCAGTCAGAATCCTCCCAGAAGAAGAACACTGGGTGTCTCTGACAAAGTAAATGTGACAAATGGAAAACAAACTGCCATTTGCTCATCATCCAGCAGCATGTCAGCACAGACAAAAGTTAATCAAAATCCCCTGCTCAGGAAAACATACACCGTAGTGTCTTCCAAATCCAGTTTCACCCCAGCTGCACCTCAGAAAAATCAACCCAACACAGGGAGTCGAAATCTGAGCAAGGTGCAGTTAAATGGACGTTGTACACATGCAGCAAAGTCAGAACCCCAATCAAGCGTAAGCTCAAATCGGGCTACATTATGCCCACTGGAAATGGCGAGCAGTCGGATAAGTACTGGCCCACTGGTTAAGACCAAAACAGGGCTTGTACCTGCAGCGATCCAACCGAGGAATCCAAAATCAAACGCATCACATCCACCTGGGTCAAAGCGTCAGACGTTCACTTCCTCCACTGTCGCTAAGAATCCAAAGGGCAAAGGGCAGTTAGGTGGAATGTCATGGGCCTCTGCTTCCCAGAGGCCTGCTCTGGTGATTCCTACAAATTCAAGAGCTGGGAGTAAAACCGAAGCTCAGAATAAACCTAAACCTAAACTCCGTCCTGTTACACAAACTCAGCCAGCTGGAAGGAGCCAGTTATGGACTGGACTTCGCTCAGCTGGGCCTTCCAAATGCAAAACCGTCAAACCAGAGCAGAGCGTGTTAACCAGTAAAACAGCAGGGCAGCCTGCTCACACATCTAAAACTCAAGTAAAGAAAAACACTCAATCTGCAAAAGCTGATGTCCCAACAAGCTCAAGACCTTCAATCAAACGCAGCTCGACAGCCGTCAAGACGGTTGAGAGCGTTTGGTCTAAAGATGGGAGGGAAACAAAGACCAACAGAGAGACACAAATCACACCGAAAACATCTAGAAATATTCCTTCAGCGCATCTGCCTACAAAATGTGCAATTGCTGGGCGGGGGAACCGAACCGCACCGCAGCCTTGCAGGTCCATCAGCCTGCTGGGCCGGGCCACAGGCACCAAGACACCAAAGGTCATAATTAAAACTGCTCCCCAGACTGAAGTAAAGAAACTGACTGCTGCGCAGGAGGAGAGGATGTAAGCCAAATGTAGCACTCCTTCCGTTTGTTAGAAAAAAAGGTTAAAATATGGAGTTAAATATTTAGCCAGCAATTTTTTCACATTTGGTTGTCAGGAAGAAACTCCAAGAATGGCGAGAATCGAAGGGGATTTCCTACAAACGTCCTCCGATGCCAGTGAAAGCGCCGGCCACGCGCACCGTGTCGGTTCCTCAGCCCTTCTGGGCTTCCATGGAGCTGGAGGACGAAGCCCACGGTCTCATCTGTGCCGTGGACCGGTCCCTGGAGGACTGCATCAAGTTGCTCGCCGAGGTAAACAGAGGGAACTGGTGGGTTCATTTTTTAAATTTGAGGTAGATTCTAAGGCTGAAGTGATTTATCGTGAGTCATTTATTGAAATAATTTACTTTTTCAGCAATCTATTAATCGTTAACTGGAGGGTTTAGAATGTCTTGTACTGAAAGAACAAGATATTCAGAGCTGTATTTAAGGCAAAACTGTACAAAAAATATTGACATCTTTCATTTAAGATTAAAAAAACCCTGTGAATATATTCTACCCAGAGTTCCTCAAGTGGCAGTTTTAGCTTCGCCTGGTTCAAATTCTGTTAATTTGCTATTAAGCACCTTTTGTTATCCAATTAGTAATAAAGCAACAAACAACAGATCGGGCATATTGATAAGTCCAGTAGGAAGGGCTGAGCTTTTCACATGTTGATGTTTAAATATATATATTTTTTAACTGCAAATGCATCTTTTGCTACAAATGATTAAATGTTCTCTAAAGGAAAACACATTTTAGGTAATAAACTTGAATTATTTATTTGCCTTTGCTAACATATTTAATATTGCATAAGAATGACTCAAGTGGCCAAATAAAAAATCAGTAGAAACTGCAAATTTTTAATTAACCATCAGAATAGTCGATAACTAAAACAAACCTTCACTTCAACTCTTGTTTTCCAGCAGCTGTAATTTCACCATAAGTCATGTGATAAACACCAATAATAAGGATAATCTAGCGAGGAAAGACAAATCGATATCATTTAAAGGAAGCGAAGTAACAAATATCAATTTTTAACACGTGTAGAGGCCTTGTTCAAATTAAATTAACAAATGGAAGAAAAACCATATCTGAAGTTTAGCTTCATTGTCTGGTCCATGTGGTCAGGGCTGCCCTGCGGACCGGGTGAAGGACGTCCTCTCACGGCTGCCGGCGGTGTCTCAGAAGTTCGCCAAGTACTGGATCTGCCGAGCCCGGCTGATGGAGCAAGAGGGAAACTTGGACGTGCTGCCCATGTTTGAAGAAGCTGTTCGAGTTGTGCTGGAGGTGAGGAGCATATTTCACTCTCACTGGAAGAAAGCAGGAATGTTTGAATAGATAATTCATCTGATCGACTTTAGATGTTTTCCATCGTCAGTGGCATCAATTTGTTTTGAGCTTGGATGCTTTAGCCACAGTTGTATTCAGTTACTGCAGCGTTCCCTTACCATTGTCCTCTGTTTTCTGGATAAACCATCCATTTACTGGTCAATCACTGATATTTAAATGCCCGACTAATTTGGTTTATACCAATTTGCTTCTGTAGTGATTATAGCAAAAAAGTTACAAAATTAGCAACAGTAAGCTGACTATTGTTAAACGCAGCCCTCTCTCAGATGCTTGTGGTGGTAGAAAGGTTCAGCGAATAAGATCCGTTTCACGTGCAACTCTTGACCGATCGTCGATCGCCCATAATTAAAGATATCGGGGCAGATCGACCTACGCACCGTAAAAAGACCCCCTATCCTCAAAGCCGAGTCCCTAGAGGAAACGTATCTGTTAGGTCAGAGGAGCATGTAATATGATTAACATGTTCATATTCACAGTTGTTAATCTACCAGCAGGTGACAAATGTGACTTTGCTCATGTCTGGGGTGTGACGAAATGACATAAAACCCACGAGGCAAGACACGATGTTGAATTCACATAAACTCAGGATTTTAATATTACTTTAAAAAAAACTTTATAGATTACATTTGTCTTGCAAGAAGGCCTTCATTCTGCTTTTTTTATTTGTTACAAACAAAATAAACTGTCTTGTTTTCAGATTTCTTTTTATGTCTTCAGACTTTAGGACGGTGCTTCAGCGGTGCACGGTCTAGTTTCTATCTGCAGCATGTGATATGAAATACATTAACATGTTCAAATTCACAATTGTTGCAAAGCAGTTTTAATGACTCAAGGCTCACCATTGATCTGGGGTGAAACACTAATTGCTTGTTTCTCTGTTTGCTCAGCCGGTGGATGAGCTGCGGACTGCGGTTTTTGACATTCTGAAGAAGAAAGACGAAATCCAAGGTAATGAAGTCTCCATAGGTACAACAGCTGGGCTGGTTGCATATATGAAAGAATAATGTCAGCTGAAAAGACTTCACATCCTGATAGTTCAGAGCAGCACACAAGAGAAAATAACCAAGAAAATCTTCTGCAACATTCCCTGGGTAACTAGGCAAAGGCGACGCTAAGAAATTAGGCTTTGAAATTATGAGAATAAAGTCATAAAATTATAAGATTAAAGTATGAGAATTAAGTTGAAATAATGAGATTAAACTTCTACTATAAGGAGAATAAAGTCATATTACTAGAATAAAATCATAATACGACAAGAATAAAGTCGTAATATTGCGACTTTAGTCTTGAAATAATGAATTTATTCCCATATTGTTATTTAATTCTAATCATTTTATAACTTCTCGTAATACTACGACTATTCTCGAAATATGACTTCATTCTTGTATTATTTCAACTTTATTTTCATAATATTACCCCTCTATCCTTGCGCGAGTTTATTCCCGTAATAGTATGACTTTATCCTATTTTATTTTTTTATTTTTTCTTAGTATATTTAACAGTGGCACGTGACTTAATGTAATGTTTTGATTGTTGATTCTATGTTGCATGACTTTGTTTTTGTGCTTTTTATGATGTAAAGCACTTTGAAATGCCTTGTTGCTGAAATGTGCTATACAAATAAAATTTTATTGATTGTTTGATTGACCTGAAACATTGAGTAGAAGGAAAACATGAGTTTATGAGATGGCGCTGGCTTTATGCATGTCGAAATCTGAGCAAGGTGCAGTTAAATGGACGTTGTACATTTAACTGTACAACGGTAAATGTTTAATTTTATAAAATTTTAATTTAATTTAGCATCAGACCAGGACTCCACATCACCGATCACTATTGGTGACAAAAACGTCTCATTGAAGAGTCTTTGATTATTTTTCTTTTTCTTGCGAGTTGCCTTCACCTTAATGTTTTCTCCTTTTTTCTTCCTCAAGAAAATGAAAAATGTGACGGTGGCTCTCCAACCACGGAAGTGTCTCCAGACGGTGGCAACGACCCGCTGATGACGCCTAAACCTGTCAGAGTTCTCATCGAAGGAGAGCGAGGAAACTCGTCCGTGGTCAAGTACAAGATCACTGCGACTCCCGGGTGACTTCACGTTTTCTTATCACGTCTAATCGAACTAATCAGTGGTTCATAAAATAGAAATATTTAACACAATAAGCAGATTTTTTCAATTCAAAGTATTTTGGTTATTCATTAAATACAAAAATATACAGATGATGATTGGAAATTTATATCTACATAATAGTTTAGACTTAAACTTATTTGCCCTCGTCCATCTCCTCCTTCTGGAGCGGTCTCTGGTTCGCTTGGCGTTCGGATATGATTTCAAACTTTCTTGATGTGCATCAGAGTTTGATAACTCATTGACACTTTTTATGCAAACAGACGAGCTGGATTTAAGACACGGCTGGTGGGAATGCAGCCTTACATTTGGTTTGACATTCAATCTGTTGTTCATCCGTCTATAGATCCAGACACAGCTGGGTCAAGTAACCAGCACATTTACTCAATTTACTCAATTTATTTGCAACTAAATTGAGTAAAAAAGTTAAACATTTCTAGATTTCACCACAGGGTTTCTGTCTTGTAGTTTTACATCCACTGTGCTGGAAGTGTTCGGTCTATCTCAGAGACAGTTTTGCATTCTGACGTGTGGCTTCCACTGCACAACTGTTTCCGCTGCCGGACAACCAGCTGTCTGATCAGAAGCTGCTGACGTCTGATTCAAGCACGCCACGCTTGTTCGAACCCAATACATATTGCATCCAGTTCGAATGCAAAGCTGGTGGTCTGCTAAACCAAACGTCAGCAACGGCTGGAGCTTCAAACTGAAGTTCAACATGACGCAAGATGTGAGACTCTGCTTTGAGGAGGGACTCCCAAGCAGATGAAGCTGTTTGAAGGCTGTTTTCTTCCCCTACATGCGCTTCAGAACTGCAGTGTACTGCAGAACCAGTTCAGCTACTGGCATTCCTCCACAGACCACAGTCAGGTCCTGGATCTCCCCCCACACTCAGTCTGCGGTCTCACAGGTAGCCTGCCGTGACAGTCCCTCACTGTGGAGCCTGTATGCACTGGCTTCTGCTAAATATTGGGCTTTAGATTTACTTTTAGTCATGGAAAGAAAATCAGCATGGAAATGCCTTTTTTTTCCCCAGACTTTTGATAAATGCAGTAGTCTTTGATTGGTTTATTTTAAACTGACACGTTTCACTCCTTTTCTTTACTTCAGACATTTTAACCCAAAAGTTTAAATTCAAATTGAGCAAAAAACCCTGGTGATTAAACTGTCTAATTTGCACCGAAACAACAGATTTTCAAACATTCAGCTGGGTCTTAACAGGAGACGCAGCCGTCACTGTGCTGGAAGAGTCTCGACTGAAACAAATCAGACCAAAGTATGAGGAAACCATCCAGGTGTGTAGAAAGTTGGGCAAGCAGAGAAAGGAAGGCAGACTGTTTTTGTTGTAGTAAATATGTATTTAATCAGTAAAATGGAATAAATGATTTCAGTTATTGATTGTTTTTCCTCCCTTAGGGGCCCAGCAAGTCAGCAGAAGGAACCCGTCAGGGTCAAAGGGCAGGAGGTCCGGTTCTTCACCCCGGTTCGACGGTCCGTGCGAATCGAGAGATCGTGTTTCCGATACCCGCCGTTGCTCCAGGACCACGACGTCTGCGTGAATTCGTACAGAGATCTGATCTCGGAGGAGGGCAGAGAAGCCAGTGAAGAACAATCGAGCTGCTCTGGTAGCAACACACCCATGTACATTTACAGACAGAACGAGGCACTTGAAGACAAAGTTTCCGTCAAACTCGTCCTTAACGACAGTTTTTAAATTCATCAGCCTACTTCATCACACCTTTATCATTTTTAAAAGAACAGGCAGACAAAGGTTGTCTGTAGTCACGCTCTGTTACCGGCCAAATATTCATATTCGCAGATACAAATGAGTTTTGTGATTCTTAAACGCAGAACTTTACACTCGAACCAGTAATCATTTATTAAACCCATCTGTTCAGAAGGGAAACTTTGATATTAGGTCATGAATTCTTTTTTTGTTCTGCAAAAAAAAAGATATAAAAGCGTAAAAATAAAATCCTTATTTCCTTTCGTTAATCACTGTCTTTTTACCAGAATTTGTTTATTTTACATACAAGAAAAGAACCTGTGTTTATAGAGGAATCAAACTCTCAGACGAGGATGAATAATCACTCAATAACAATAATTATCATGACAAAACACATAATGAGTATCAATTGTTATTATGTCCAATAAAATACTCAGTAATGTCACTGAACTCCGGTCCAGAACCTCGGCTAAGCAAGGTTGGTGTCATGATCTCTCTGCTCTTTTGCCTAGCAACAGCAGGCTAAGTAACTTGTGCAGGTGTGCATGTTTTACCATCATGACTCATAACTGCTTAAAAATAAACAGGAAGGCGTGGAGCGAAATGAGAAAATGAGTACAACCGCTCGAGAGGAAACTGTTGCCAGAGCAGGAAAGGTTACATAACCATTTGGTAATATTTCAAATATTTAAAACAAGAAAACTAATCAATAATTATGTATCAATTGATATGTATTTATTTTATTTTATTTCTAATGCGACTGTGGCTCTGTGGGAAGAGTAGTTGTCTTGTGATCGGAAGGTCGTAGGTTCAATTCCAGCTTCCCCCTGCCCCATGTCGATGTGCCCTTGGGCAAGGCACTTAACCCTAAACTGCCTACCGATCTGCGTATCGGTGTATGAATGTG
>CAEGAE010010572.1:0-33597 GCA_903067095.1 Girardinus metallicus
AAAAAAAAAAAAAAAAAAAAAAAAAAAAAAAAAAAAAAAAAAAAAAAAAAAAAAAAAAAAAAAAAAAAAAAAAATCGCTAATTTTTTTTCCTTCTTTTTAAAGCTGGATAGCAAGCGTCTGTGATGGGCCAGACGACAGAAATCTCACACATGCGGCGAGCAAACAAGATGAAGCCCTGTGTCATAACTTTAAGGAAAACCACATGACCGATGCAGCTCCGGTGTCGTTTGGATGTGACGGCACCAAATTGTGTTGATGAGGGAGAAACTATGTCGACATGTTTGTGGGTTTTGTTGGATGGAGATACTTTGTGTTTGTTTTCGGCTCGTATTTGAAAACCGGCATGAATCAACAGAGGAAGAGGAAGTTTTCTCCCATGTTTGATCATTTTGATCTTATCACGGAAAATAATTATTCCGTTCTCATTTCCACTTTTGATCATTTCTCTTTTGGATTATTCAAATTTCTTTCCATGGGATATTTGAGTTAGTTTACATGGATTAACTTTTATTTATATTGAAGGTAAAAAATGTAGAATTTGCTCCCAAGTTACTGTAACCGGAACATTTCCACAATGCTGAGGCATCAACATGCCCGGCATGAGGGGAGGAACCGGTTAACACTACTGTTTTTATTGAATTTGCCTGCAATGACTTTCTAAATCCAGCAGATGTCACTGTAAGTGACACACCAACACAGTCTCAGCACAGTGACACAGTTTGGGAAATGTGCCACGCACCCACTGAGGCCTCATCTGCCCATCACTACTATCCGCTGCCTCGTTGGGCTCGGCATTTCTCTCTCTGCAGTAGAGGATGGCTGTTTACCGTGTAGGCGATTTCCTACAAGCTTCATAACGTGGAACAGTCACATTACATAGGCAAACCGTAGAAATTGGGAAAAATTTAAACCCTTAACACAACTGAATGAAGTACTTGATGAAAACTAGAGATGCACTAATCAATCTGTGGGTGACTGGCTTTAATAGCCAATGAGACAACATTTTCTGACAGAAAATAAAATTGTTATTAAAAATCAGGAACAGCAATTTAGAGCTATGTAAGAACCAACAGTTTATAATCAGCTTTATGAAAGGTGGAATACTGGAACAGAACATCTAGCTGGCAACTAAGAGGAAGTCTATTTAAGGATCAACTTAAAACGTTCCCACGGCCACATCACTCAGCTTAAATCCCAAGTCGGAAACAAGAAGCCTTAGTGTAGTCCAGAAAGTGTCTTCAGAGAGAGAAAGACTTGTGGTTGAACCCAGAAGCAGCTCTTGAAAAGACAAGAAATCACCATGGAGCCATATGGTGCCAGCATGTTAAGAGCATTAACAGGTCCTAACCAGATGCACATCATCTGCCCTCAGATGATGCTTGAGAGGAGAAGTAAAACTGGAGAGCCATACTCACCGGTCCAACAATGTCTGAGACGTGGGACACGGTGGTCCCAGAGGCGGCCCCCAGGTACATGACCTTAGCTCCAGGTTTGATATGGATCTTGTCAATTCCTCCTAAAATAGCCGCTGCCAGCTTTGAGCGGAAAGGATTCCAGGCTCTGTACTCAATCTTGGTCTCTCCATCCTGACAAAAAACACACCTAGTTACTGGGACAATCAACACTAATCAGCAAACAAATCAGCCACTGAAGTCACAATTTACCTCCACACTCATTCTCTTCTCTCCATACACAGATTCTCCCACCACCAAGTTCTTGGTGACCAGGGCGTCCTCCTTCCCTCTGCAGATAAACACTCCTAACACACACACACACACACACACACACACCAATTTACTGATGAATATTCAAATTTGAAAGTTCACACCCAGACACTGAAACATTCTAAATATGCAACAGCATTTTGTTTTCATTTCTACTCTACTTCCCATGTTCAGTCAAATTTTAAGAATGGAAGCTAAACCAGGGCAGGATTGGAGTTCCCTACTGCCAGAGACAATCTGAAAAGTCACAATATAGTAACAAAGTTGCTAAGTTGACAAGAGTGTTAACGGAGCACCTGCAGACGTCAAGGACATTAAGCAAGGAAATCAGGACGATTTATCAGTGCACTTCTGATTAAAACTAAAATGTGGGGACTCAAAGCAACATGCGACTTCATGCTTAGCATGTCTGTCAGCATATTAAAAGCTTTTACTGCTAAAAATCTGCTTAACTAATGTTTAATAATAACCTTCATGTCTGTGAGGCTCGATCAGAACCCTTTTCCCTCCTCCTAAGCCTCCTCTGCCGCCACCCCTTCCTCCTCTTCCTCTTGGGGTGCCTCTCCCGCCACCTCTGCCTCGAAATCCTCCACCGTCTGGGGACCTAAAGCCTCCACCTAAAAGACAAACATCAGAGTCTGGCGTCAGAAAGAATTTGGGATGCAGCATTTCAGACCTGCCAGATGTAAAGCAGACAGGTCCGTCACCAGCCTCCAGTTCTCCAACTTCAACCCTGATCCATAGAAGTCATTAGCAGAACTCAGATATGATTGAGGGGCCCGTTCATGTGACTGAGGTGTGTTGGATCAAGAACAACTCAAAAGGCATAAAGTGCTCAACACCAGCAGGGGCTGCATCTTGTTTGTGATCCAGACAGCTGGAAGTGGGAACAGACACCCGATGTGTTTGAGCCATGTTTGGCTCTGTTGGACAAAATCTTTCACCATGAAAGACAATCTCTGCTCATGAGGTTTAAACATTTGGTTTTTAACATTAATCAGCAATAAATCAAAACAAAATAGATTGTGTGCTTTCTCACCTCTTCCTCCTCGGCCCCCCCGGTCACCGAAGCCACCTCTGAACCCTCCACGACCTCCGCCTCGTCCTCCTCTGTCTCCACGCGGACTGAAACCTTTAGCAGATACATTTCAGCTGAGAACATCCAGGACAAAACAAGCCTTTCAGGAAGTGCAACACACACACACTGAGGTTAACACACAAACATCCTCCTAACCAATAAGAACCTTGATTCATCAGTAGTTCAACTATTGATAACTATTGTTATCCACAGTTGAACAGCTTTATTAAAAATGCATTATAAAATATGCAAAAGTATTCACTGATCCAAGTCAACGTACAGTGAATGACGCCAGTTTATCCCGACACCAATAAACATGCCATCATTTCACATGGTTCTATACACTCAGTTTTCTACCTTTATCTAAATTTCCCAAATGTGTTTTTTTTTTTTTTAAAGACAACAAGACAAGTTCTAATGACATAAAGATGAAGTAACTCTGTCCAAGTAGACCAGGGGCCCAAAGTGGGTCCTGGAGGCCCAGCGTCCTGCATGTTCTAGTAACAACCTCCTCAGCATGTCAATGTTCTCCTTAGCTCTTCTAATGAGCCATCATTGGATCCAGGTGTGTTAAACCAGGGAGAGAACTAAAACATGCAGGATGCTGGGCCTCCAGGACCCACTCTGGGGTAGACAGAGCATTTGATATGATGCAATTTGGAGCATTATGGCTCTGAAAAACAAACAAAAAAAACAGCATGAGGCGAGTGTGATACAACACCGCTCCACTAACACACCGTCCCACTGAGAAACAGTACAGAAACTTTATCAGCGCAGACAGAGCCACGCACTGGGCCAGCGTGAGATGTAAACGCACATAATTCTATGTTCACAAAGATAAATCATTCTCACTGCACGCTCAACGTGAACCTCTAAAAGCAGGACTATGAGTCATACCGGTGGTTCACATAGACCTTGCGCAAGCAGAGCAGGGGCTGTGACTTTTAAACTTGACTTATACCTTGATGCAGTATTCTCCAAAGAAAAATCAGACCTCACAGGGGTTTAAAATAAATTCCAATACAAATGAAGCCTGCAAGAACACTTTCCAAATTGTTCAGTTTGAGTGAGATGTGGGGAGGTAAACTTGAAAGATACAGTTACGATGGCGCAATAGGCGGCCACGGCGTACAGGCCTGCAGTGTGATTGGTGTGCGCTGCCAGCTTCATGCCTTGTTCAATGCATCAACTATAAACATATCTTTTAGGAATTATTCTGCCCTGCCAGTGAAATGCTGAGTACAGCAGAAAATACCTCAGAAGGCATGCAGTCTGAGGTTTTTTTTTTTAATAAAAAAAAAACCAAAAAACAAAAAAACAACCAATGCTTAGCCTGGTGGGGGTCTGCAGGCAAGTAAAGCCTGGCGGCTCCGCCAGGCTTCTAATACATTGGGGAGAAACCCTGGGTTACTAACTAATTAATTTACTGCTCTCATCACAGTACAATAAGATTTTTTCTGGGAAAGATGTATTTTTATGTTTAAACCATAAAAATATCAAGTACATCTATCAAAGAACCTAAATAAAATCATTTTATCATACAAAATCACAAGCCATTTTAGGCAGACCCTAATATATTTTAAAATTTTGCTTTCCAACGTAGTGCAGGTAGAAAAATATTTCAAAACTTTCTTCAAAACAAACTAAAGACAATGCTGAAAATGTCTGTTACTACCGTCTGCTTGCATGTGGGACAACCAGAAACCAAAGAATTGTGTTATGGTAATAATTTCATTTTTAACTTTTTTACATTGAAACAAAATATGGCTGCCACTTAATTTGGCTATAATGTGATTGAGTTTGAAAATGAGCATATTTCAAATATAATTAAGGATAAAAATTCCTGTCAAATACTTGATTACCAGGGAAATGAACAGACTGGCCATGTTAGATACATGGGCATGGGGTGGTGATGCCGGGGCAACATACATGTGGTGAAACAGGGTAGTAAAACAACACAGTCAAATCTATCATGTTCTCAGGAATGCTCTCACAATAGCCTGTTTGGGCCATCTCTATACAAGCAGCCCAACAGTCCCTAGAGAGGGTTTAAAATAAGATAAAAGCAGAACTTGTGCGACAATCTTTGCTCACTTGGTGTAACCCTCAAGGTGAGCTAAGAGGAGCTCAGCGATCATTTTTGGTAAATCTCATTATTTCTCAAAGTAAACACACTGAGGATTTTGATCGGTAACAGGACCTGGGTGGTGCAGAGAAGGGAAAATGGGTGAACTACAACATTAAACAAAGGTTTATTTGTAGGATTTCTTAAAATAAGGTTTTTGTTTTAAATAGGATACAGTAATGAACCATTTAGCATGAAAGAGATTTTTAAGCTAGCAATGTATTTGTCACAAAGCATGTTAAAGCCCCTTTATTGGTAAATGACAGTGTAGAAAGTGTAACAAGCTGTGAGAAAAATGCCTCGTTGTTAGGCTTGCTAATCCTTTACAGTCTTCATTACTTAACGCTTTGACTTAATATTTAAGAACCTGGGAGTGGAAGTTTCTGTGAAGTAATTCGTTTTATCCATTTTATTTGGGATAAAATTCCCCTTTGTAAACAAATGTCACCATGTACAGAATTCTGATGTTCCAAAATCTAAAAACATTTTAGTTTACTTAAACTTTAAATCAAAAGTCATACATCTTAACTCAGCTATTTCTTAGCTAAAATATTTTTGTCCCAACACGAACACAGTTTCGTTGAGAAAACAGTCTAGGTTAATGCCAGCCACGTGTTAATGCTAGCCTGCTTTGAGCCCGTTTCTCTCAGCCATCCCCACCAGAACAAAGCAGACCGTGAAGCTTCACGGGGTCGTCCTGCTGTTTTCCTGCCTCTCGCGCCTCGGTGGGTCTACAGCACGTGCTTAGCAAGACGTCGAGGTTCCAGCTCGAACTAAGCGCTGTAATTTACCAATGAAACTTTACTAATGAATGCAACTTTATGCATTCATTACATCACAGCGTGTATCTAATAACGCGACCCTATATCTGGTAGTATCTTATTTTCACCTAGAGTGATTCCCACTGTTTTCAAAAAGGACTGCGACGGAGATGAAGGCCAATTTCTTTTCTGAACCTCTGAACCCAGAACAAGACATTAAAGACACCATAAAACGGGAACTAAACCCCGTCATACGCGATGTTACTATACCTGGTCTCATGTTAATTGAAGATTAGCGATGAAACGACAACCCGAAAACTTGTGCGGCGCTTTTCCTACAGCGACTCCAAATCTGCGTTTCACCACACACAGTGAACACGTGTGGAGGTACCGCACATGCGCAGAGAGGCTCCTTCTTCTTTGTTCTCCTTTCTTTTTTTCTGTTTTCATCAGTTACCAAGTAAAATGTAAGTGCATTACTGCCATCTCTTGGGCTGGAGGATAGGAATGTGGACAAACACATTTACCTTCTCCGCAGTCTGTGAACATCCCTGCCAGTTTATTTAGTTGCATCTGGATGTACTTTAATTGTCTTCATGGCTAGTTTACCGCAGGTAAAATTGGAAATCGTCCATGTTTGCCCTGATTTAGGATTCATTTTCTTATCCCTTTTTCAGAAGTTTGTCCCCTTTCATGCCAGGTAGATTCCAGGTTCTCAAAGGGTCACGTAATCTAATGACTTATTAAATGGTCTCTTTTCTTTATTTGAACTAAATAATGCTCTTGGGAATTAAAAAAAAACTTCCCAAGAAAATGTAATATTTATTATATTATGATTAATAAGCTTAGTAATTCATCTAAAGAGATTTTGTTGGAATGGTATAATAAGATCTGGGAAGTTTTTTTTTTTTTTTTTTACCTATGGCATGGAAAGTAGCAATCATAGTTCCAATCCTAAAATCAGGTAGCAGTCAAATCCAACAGGTTACAGGCATATTGCTTTATCTCCACATATATGTAAAATAATGGGGAGAATGATAATGAAAGATTTATCTCTACTTTGTTGAGAGGAGGGGATATTTATCAAATCAAAGTAGATTTAGATAAGATAGAAGCACTATGGATCCTATTCTATGTTTAGAACATGAAATCAGAAAAGGACAATTTAATAAGGAGTCTTTGGTGGCTGTCTCTTTGATATAGAGAAGGCTTATGATATGATGTAGAAAGAAGGTTTTGTAATAAAATTTAAAAAGATGGGAATTAGTGGATCAATGTTTTATTGGATGAAATATTTTTTACAAGATCAATCAATGCAAATAAGAATAGGACAATATTCTTCAAATTAATTGTTGGTTAAAAATTGTATGCCTCAGAGAAGTATAATGAGTCCTTTGTTCTCTTCTATTATGATTAATGATATGTTTGAAAATTTGGAGAGTGGAATGTTTTTTTTTTATTTATTTATTTATTGAATAGATCAGGTTTTAAACTTTCCCAAACAACAAAAAATACATTTATAAGTTAAATTAGTTAGAATATAGAAAGTACAAAATACACCACCTGTTAGTGAGGGGGTAAATCCCTCACAGATCAGCAACAGCAACATTACTCAAAAAATTAGAATAATATTCAGTATCAAGCCTTGAGGTTATGTACATGTGCCATCAGAACAACTCCAACGTCAGCTTTACCAGTAGAAATGGGAGAGATGCCACTTCAGTTCAGAAGATTACAGTTCATTTCATCTTACCTGTGTCATTTAAGGGATCACAATGGAAATCATCCAGGTCAGGAGATTTTAAAACCAAGTTTGGAAAAGGAAACTACGAAATTAAATTCTTTTGTCTGGACTGTAGAAAACATTATAAAAAACTTTGATTTATCAGACATAATTATCAGTTCCACTGTTGTCTTGCAGCAAGAAGGTCCTGGGTTCGATTCCCAGCCTGGGGTCTTTCTGCATGGAGTTTGCATGTTCTCCCTGTGCATGCGTAGGTTCTCTCCGGGTACTCCGGCTTCCTCCCACAGTCCAAAAACATGACTGTTAGGTTAATTGGTCCCTCTAAATTCTCCCTAGGTATCAACGTGCATGGTTGTCTGTTTCTGTGTTTCCCTGCGACAGACTGGAGACCTGTTGAAGGTGACCCTGCCTGTCGCCCGGAATGTTAGCTGGAGATAGGCAGCTAACCCTCCCGACCCCATTAGGGACAAGGGTATAGAGAAAATGGATGGATGGATGGATGGAAATATCAGTTCCTCTATCATCAGTTCATCCGTCTCTATTTCCTTTTAGTGTTGTTGATTTTACTTTGTTGGAGATCAGAAAAAAGAAAACCTTTCTTATCCATATTCAGTACAATGCATATTTAAATAACACGTATTATGAATGTGTCCATGTTTATACAGAGGCTTAAAAAAACTCAAATAGGGAATGTCATTCATTCCAGAAATTGAATTCCAGAATTACATTTTAAAACAGGTAAAAGAATTACTGTTGGAGTCTCAGTTTATACAGAAGAGATGCTGGGAATCATTTTATCTCTACAATGGATTGAGGAAGTTGATCCATTAAGAAGTGTAATTTGTTCAGATTCAAGTTTGTTATTCAATTCATTAAATAAAATAATCATTTACATAGCAGACCAAACTTTTTGTTAGAGATTCAATTATTAATTTATAGAATTCAGACAATGGGTTTATTAGTTATTTTTACATGGGTACCGTCACATATAGGGATAAAAGGTAATGAGCTGGCAGTTAAATAGGCAAACCAAGCTGCAAAAAAATAGTTATATTATCGGTACAATAAAGGAGAAAGCAAAATGATTATTACACAAAATGTTAAGGGGAAATGGCAGAAACACTGGAATAAAGAAAGAACTGGAAGGTGACTTTACAGCATTCCAAGGAACGTTGTTATAATGAGGAGAAATAGAAAGGAGGAAACAATTATATCCAGTTTACATTTTGATCATACAGGGTTAAATAGTACTTTATTTCAAATGGGAAAACATCCAATAGGAAATGTGATTTTTGTTTTCAAGAAAAGACGGTGACACAGGTTTTATTGTTTGTTACAAATGTTCTGTTGAGAGGAGGGAATTAGTATATAGACCACAAGACAATAGTTAAATAAGATATTTTGGACAAACTTTCCACTTCTGAATTTTTGTGTTTTTGTTTACTAAAATACCTCAAGAAGACGAGATTGATATAGAGGATAGAGAGAATTTTTTTCAAAATTGTGTAATATATATTTAGCATTAAGATCCACACACCATTCCAGTAGATGGCGGTAATGCACATCTACACATTGCTTGCCAACCGCCACGAAAGAAAAAGAAGAAGACAACGACACGTCACTGAGGTTATATTAAATAGAGAAGATGGCTAGCACTGCGGGTAGTTTTCGCCTGTAAGTATAAGCAGTGGCTTTATTTTCTGTTTATTCCAATTTTAGACACATGGGAAGCTTTGTGTGGATCACACAAACAGTAGACGCTTCACTTTCACTTTAAATATAAATGCGATGTGCGTATCTTACAAAGCTAACTCAACATGTTGCACCATAGAAAGTTTCCCTTTTTACTGTTTCAAGTCAGCAGTACCAGTGAGTCTGTAAAACATTAAAGCGACTGATGAAGGTTCTGGCGGGTCGGAGCGGGGTGCTGTTGGCAGTCTAGGGTTCGTCTATAACGCTGCTAGTCCCAGCAGCAGCTCGCTGTCGGTTGTCTTTCAGCTTTCCACTGGGCAGTTATAGTTAAGCTTCCAGTTTGCTCAGTTCTGTGGTCCACAGCACCAGCTGTGGGTTTTGATGAGCCTACTGCGGGTGTCAGAGTGATGATGTGATCTGTTCTCCTGTCCCAGGCACACCACAGCGGAAAAGTTCTACATAGAGCAAAGTGATGATGACTCCGTGGATGTCCTGGTCATTGATAGAGTATCTACTGAGATGTCACTCACTGGTAAGCAATCACCCTCCTGTTAAGCCTTATTATTATTTAATATAACATTTAAATGTATTTTTAAAATTGCAGTTGTGCTGCATGCATTCAAACACCAGTGGTGAGAAAAGGTGTTTTAAAAAACAAGAAATCTCCTCCAGGACTGTCTGCCCTGATGGGGATGGAGAGGACATGGAAGAGATGCACATGGGGAAAAAGTGTGATGGATTTTGTGGAGAACAAAGAAATGGAAAACTAAACAACAGCTATAATTACAAATCTATGCATGCTGTTCTTTTTACCTGTGTAAAAACAATAGGGTAGCAGTGCAGCAAAAGATCTTTCCAATCATACCTGCTTCACCTGCATGGCACAAAAAGCATCAAAGTTAAAATGCAGTAAATATGCTGGTTTTGAAAAGTTTTAGTAAGTGTTCTTACTAATTTTAGAAACAAATCATTGTAGGAAAAGTTATCCAACAGACAATGTAAAATTTATATTTACATGTGAAGTACTTCATAATTTAATCAACTTGTAAATGAAGTAATGCTAGATAACGTGATAAAGTCGTTGTTGTTGTTTTATTTAATTTTTTTTTTACAAAAGAACTAATGTTTGGAGTATCTTAATTAGGTCCTGACATACATCAAAAATATCACAATGAACTGCCTGGGATGAAACCTATTTTTTGGCTATTAGACTCGTGGAGTCATTAATTCATTTTGTGTGGCAGTAACACCTTCAAGCTGTTGGCTGGAGTCTAAATGCAGCAGAGATGGTGGGAAGGCCAAAGATGCAAAATGTCAAGGGTCGTTTGAACAGCATTGCAATAAAAGTGAGAAGAATATGAGTTCATCATAACTGATATTCTCATTACAATATTCAACAATATTGAAATCCTATGATTTCTTTGTACTGATCAACCCTACTAAGAACATTGATACATATTTTAGGGGTGTAGCGACTGCAGCTTTCTGGCCAATCTCTGATTACCAATCTTTACAAAGCCTGACCTGCTGACTCTAATTTTAGCTGACAATAATTTTTTTGTCTGAAATGTTGCTAAATGGCATGTACCTGAGGTTTGGATTGTTTTTGTCTAACTTTGCTGCTTCACTTTTTCTGTTTAAGATTGCTCATCAGTCCCCCAAAACAGATAAAAACCCTGAAAATTTGACGTTATGCTGTTACCATTTAGCAACAATTCATAGGTGGAAGTGAGCGCACTGCACAACACAAATAATGATCCGGCCGGAATACAGTGCACTAAATAATAAAACATAATTTAAGGAAACTTCGAGGCAGATACTTTTTTCTCCAGGAATTTTAATAATTGAGATACGTTCGAGGAATCGCTCCAGCCCTAGTTCCAATGTGAGACAACCAGCTGCCCTGTGGTGAAGCACACACGTTCCACAGAGAGTGGTTCATTTGATTGTGCCCAACATGTCAAAGTGTCGTTTTGCAAGACACTGAGCCATAAGGTGGTGTGTGTCCAGATGAGTGGAAGCATCACATGGCCGATGTTGGATCGCCAGTAAGACTGACAGATCTGTGACAGAGCTGTCCATTATTTATTTCTAGCTCTTGTAAATATTGAGTTTTAAAGCTTTACTACTTTTCCTGCTTACTTCATAGTGATATAGAAATTCTTGACTTTAGAACACATGGCCACTAACCATTGTCTCATTTCTGGACCTCAGTGAGAAGTGATGTTCCTATGTCAGCTGAAACCATGCCAATATGTGGAGTTATGGGAACTA
Organism: Girardinus metallicus; assembly: GCA_903067095.1. Classification (NCBI taxonomy): domain Eukaryota; kingdom Metazoa; phylum Chordata; class Actinopteri; order Cyprinodontiformes; family Poeciliidae; genus Girardinus; species Girardinus metallicus. The sequence goes on from CAEGAE010010572.1 coordinate 11,400, forward strand.
TTCGATTGCCAGCAGGTATGTTCAGCATGGTCAGATTATATTTCTGGAGTATGTCGAACTGTCTGAACTCTCATTGGTGTGCTTTCATCTCCTTCATGATCTGCTTTCTTCTTAAATATAGGCATGTACCTCATAGTGATCACAAAGAAGATGAAGGTGGGAGACTTACTGGGCCATGCTGTGTGGAAAGCTCTGAACTTTGACATCATTTCTTACAAAAAGACAGTACTACACTTGAACGATGACCAGGTTGGTTCTTTTGCCACCACTTACACTCTACACTCCTCATGGCCCACTATAGCAGAAGGACAACAAACAGAAGCAGATTATGTCCAAACTTCTACATAGAGATCAAAAAGAGACAGCAGGTCTGTGTGACAGACCTGCTTCAGACACGAAGTCAGAAGGACACAAAGTCCTGTCTTAGTGACATTTATACATGTAGAAAGGTATCTTCACATTTTCATTAATAATCATGAAGCTTTTTGCGGTTTTTGAAACTGAGAATAAAATAAATGAAAAAAGATTATTATAAAATGTTCAAACAATCAGCAGGTCTGAGTTAAAGGTGCACTAGATGTTTTTGGGTTTGATACTTATTTTTGTCATTAGAGAACTGAGACTTGATTTGGAAAAAAGGCTTTTGAAAATATGTTGTGGGATTTCAAGTGAGGTTAACAGTGTCTAAATAAGTAGAAGTTAGGCTTGGGAAGGTTGTAAGGCTTCTGTTTTTGTTCTTATTCACAATAGTTCCTCTAGATGGCAGCAAACTAGAGTAAGGAAACATTTTCACTTAATGAATGACTTACTTCACAAATAGCTGCTCAGCTGTCTGTAGAGTAAACTTTGACATTTTTATTGTACTTTCAAATTTGCCTATCAGCTTCACATCTTAAAATATGGAATTAAGTATTTTAAGATGTGTTTTAATATTTAAATAAAAGTATCAGTTGAACTTTAGCAGGTACCGGACTGGATTGGCATTGCATCTTTCCTTAGGATTATATGAACCTTTTAAGTAAGGCTGGACACTAAGTGAATGACAATACACATTATAATATACATGTGATCAATATCAATAAATAAAACATCTGGTAACAATTTATTTGAAGGGGTGTGCATAAGACTGACATGACACATGTCATAAACATAACACCATGTCATGAACACCAAGGAGTCTTTGTGAATGTTTGACTGGTGTCATGAAGTGTCATTTGGTTTAAAAAATTACACTTTTAGTGGACTTTTAATGCAACTTTGCATTAAAAATATTATTTACCAAATGACATTTTATGACAAGAGACAAACATGTGAAGACTCCTTCATGTTCACTACAGGTGTTATGTCATGTTTATGCATCATGTCAGCTTTTTGCACACCTCTTCAAATAAAGTGTTACAAACATCTGATGGAATATGCAATATATAGAATATTCACTGAACTCCAATCTAGAACCGCACATCATATGTGGGGATATGGGCAGAGGAAAGGCTATAGCTACTCAGTCTCTCACTAGTGATCTGGTGTTAGCTTTTCATATGCTAATCAGCTACTCCCAGTTGTAGAAACAGTACATTGTTGCCATGGCTATACTTCATAACAACTGAGAGTAAAAAAGAGCTGCATAGCCTCCAAAATCAGAGAGAAAATTGTCCAAACAGGCAACTTCTCATCCAAATAAATGTCTGAACAAAAGTTTAGAAAGGAACAAATCAGAGCTAATGTAACAGAGCTGCCACCATAAGCAGCACAACTTTAGAAAGTTCTAAGTGTTTGGTGATCAGAACAATGAAGTAGAACCTAGAAAGAAGCATACCTTTATATCTATGAATTTTCTATTGCAGATGCAAGACAACAAAACCTTTGTATCCATGATAAGCAGTGTGCTTCATACGGATGGCCTCTACTTTGCAACAGACTATGACCTGACCCACAGCCTGCAGCGTCTGGCAAACACAAGCCCAGATTTTCAAGACATGAGTCTTTTGGAGCGGGTAAGAGACACCAGACAGCCAGACACTTCTTTCAAGCACGATTGTTGCTACCAAGCATGGGCATTTCAAACAAAAATGTTTCAGAATCACTTGTAACTAATAGATTCTTTTTCAGATAACCACCCCCACCACCTGCCCACATTCAGATGCTACGCTCACATTGCACATGACTTCTAACTTTTCAGTTAGAAAAGTTAACTGAAAAGTTAACTAACATAATTGCTAAAATAATCCTAGTGGGTATGTTTTCTAAAACTTTCAGTACAAATGGTACATCTAACACAATCTAAAGAGATAATCTTAGCAACTGTTGAGGAAAACTCCCCACTCCATTTTTTCCTTCCATCAGCGGTTCATGCTAGAATTACGCCCAGTCTTTGGGACACAAACAGTGTAGGCCAGTTGGAATTGTTGGCTGTCTTTTTTAACCTACCAATGTTTCAGTTTTACTTCATTATGTTCTTTCCTTCTGATGCCATTTATTTTGTGAAGTGCACCAGTCCCTCCTGCAGCAAAACAGCCAATCGTAACATGCATCCAAATTTTAACATTGTGATGGTGTTCTCAAGTTATCAAACATAACAGTGGTTATTATGGCCAAACACTGACATTTTTTAATTTAATCACTGTAGAACATATGTCCAGAAAAACAATCTCAGTCTCAGATTGCATTTGCAAACTGTAATCTGGATTTTATATTTTATATCACTTTAGGAACAGTGGCGTCTTCCCCTCTGAGTTTTTTATTTTTATCCCAGGACCTATTTTACTGTGAATAGTGACAGAAAAATACAGCTAGCATTCCATTTTTCTGGCATTTAGAAAATAAACATAAACTAGGAAATCCTAGCTGACCTTAGACTGGATAGGCTACGTCTGACTTGATGTCAGACAGAACATGGTTTACAAAGAAAATTCTGATAAATGATAACTGGCCTGTACTTATACAGCTCTTCGTCAAGTCTGTGTCCTCCAAAGTACTTGTGCCGCATTCATACACTGGCGTTCGTTTCATTGTTATTTTTTCTAAATATTTTCCAGATTGTAAGTTTGGTGTAGTAAGATGTTTTCTCAAAGAGCAGGCTAAGGCCTGACAGGGCGGCGCTTGAGTTCTTATCTGGAACAAGAAACCAACTCTTGTGGTTGACTGCACAGATCTTCTTGAATCATTAAAGTTAACATTACTTACAATAATAATGGTAATAATTGAAAATATGAAAAAAAAAATTCTTTAAAGACTTTATTGCTTCCTCTTGTTACAACATTTTTTGTCACCTGTGCTTGTCTTGTCTTGATTTTTTTGTTTTTGTTTTGCAAATCTGCAGTGCATACATTTTTAATGTCTCATCTGCTGTCAGTGTGATTCTTGTATCCCCATTTACATGTTAACTCTGTTTTTTCCAGGCAGATCAGCGCTTTGTTTGGAATGGCCACCTGCTACGGGAGTTTATGACACAGCCAGAGGTGAGATACGTAAGTGACCTGTTTAATAGCTTTTTGCCAGCACCAGAAATAAGTTTCAGCATGTCTGCAATATGAAATTTCCTCGCTCCTAAATATTCCACAATCAACTGTCAGCTGTATTATAAGAAAATGGAAGTGTTTGGGAACAACAGCAACTCAAGTGGTAGGCCACGTAAACTGACGTATCGGGGTCAGCGGATGATGAAGCACATAGTGCGAAGAGATCACCAACTTACTACAGACCTCCAAACTTTACGACCTTCACCTTTAAGAACTGAAAGAGCAATCGTTTGTAGTTTCTTGCATCTATAAAAGGTACAGGTTTCACATTACAGTACATGGGTGATAATGAAAATGAAATTAATATACTAAATGGGTGAACTGATGAATTGGTTAAGAAATATTTGTCATAACCCAATGCACCACGGTGTACCAATTGCAGTTTTCTGGTTGATCACCGATTTCCGAAATATTTCTAAATATAGCAAGAAAGACACTGAGTTGGTAACAATGGGGTGAATATTGTTATATGCAAACATGAGCTGTGGGCCGGTTTGTCAGTCAAACCTCTCACACAGAGCAAAAGAAGACAGTGGTTGATTTTCAGACTTTTGCTTATGTAGAGAAGATCTGTGGATAAGATCAACTTCGCATGTGTCGGCCAATTACTGATCTCCTAATATTAAGGAAACGGCGCCGATAATCGGTGCACCATACATAACAGATGTAAGCATGGTAGCTATGCGTCTTGTCTGCTGGGTTGGGCTGCTGAACCAGCTAAAGTTTGGTGAGGGAGTGTGTGTTTTTTAATTGTTCTCATGTTAATTTTTCCTCTCCTGTTTTACAGTTGCACAGGTTTGTGTATCCTGTTGTCCATGGTTGTATCCTTTTCTGTGGCTGTCTGCCTTGGTTTATTTTTTCCAATAAAACTGTTAAGGTTAGAAAGTGTAATGATGAAGTCATAAACGTCAATAAAAACATGTTCCTCTACTACATTGCTTTGGAGAGGGAGTCTCAAGTCCTTCAGCCTTTTTTCAGTATATAAAGTGATGACAAAAAGATTAAATTGTAGTCTTTTTCTGCATTAGACTGGATTATTACCAATCAAAGGCCAACAGTGATATAATCACTCCATTCTGATGGTGGAGCAGAATGTTGACACAGATCAGGAACAAATAAACTGATGTCTGATTTTGGAAGTTGAACAACAGTAACTTTTACTTTGTTTGTTTCAGCCACACATTTAAGATATACTTTATTATTAATACATTTGATCTTTCAAAGCAACAATTTACAAAACATAAATATTCTAAGCATTTAAATGATTTCAACCAAAGTGGAAAATCACAGTAGACATGTTGGCATACTAAAATTAATTTAAAATATTTATTCGGACTATATAGTGGGGAAATTCAGGATTTCCAGCATCAAAGCCACAAGCAAGTTGAATGATATGTGACTGTTGCTTCATACTAACACTAAAGTGCTAATCAAAAGGTTAAATACAGACAGCAATGCATTAACTGAAGTCTATCTTATTTTATAATGAACCCAGTAAAAAAACAAATCCCCTCTTGTATCTGGTGTGAGGTATGTTTCTGTATTGTTCTTTGGTTGTTTTTATGCATCATATTGAGTCCTTCTGTTTCCATGTACAAGTACTGTTGGTTTCTTAACATGTCTCCTTCCCAGTCATTACCATTAACTCGAGCTCCATCAATGGAAAGGTGTTTGAGTGGATTATCATCTCCAGAAGAAGCTGTTTCAGAGCCGGCGTCCGCTACTATGTCCGAGGTAACTGCTGTAAGCTGTCTTTAACTTGGCTAACGTCTCCTGTTGCTCTGTGAGCCCTGCAGGCTCTCTGGAGACAAATATCTGATGCTGTTTTGTCATTTGTCCCCAATGTGATGAACAAAACTGGGATTGGTACCCAGAAATATGGGGTTGCAGTTTTCATTCAACCGTTTACTGTGTAAAGCTTTGACACTTTTAAAGTTGCTTGTTTTTGTTTTTTTATAAATTGCATTGTGTTATTATCCGATTATGTTCTAAATATGTTATGGTACGATGTTCACATTAGTGAATGACTAGGATTTTATATTAAATGACAATAAAACCAGTGTAAAAGTTTATAATTTCATGTATGCTATTGTTATAATTTAGGCAAAATGAACTTTCTTCTAGTTTCTAATTAAGTTTCTGTTTTCTAGCATGTAATGGTAATTACGTCATTTGCATGCTTCTTACCACAGCATACCAGCTATTTGCAGACATTATTATCAAGATAAATGTCTTTTTGGTTGTTGTTAATTTAACACAGGCATTGACTCAGAAGGCCATGCTGCTAACTTTGTGGAAACTGAGCAAATTGTGCAATACAACAATTACAAGGCTTCATTTGTGCAGGTGAGTCAAACAGCTGAGATTCCAAGTCATCCAGCAGTGGGAAAGTCAACCAGTCAATAATGTCTTTTAGTGTTCTTTGTTTTGTTTTTCTTGTCAGGGCTTTGTAAAGGGACAGCATTAATATTTAGATATTCACAGTGCTGAATTTGCTGATTTTTTATTTTATTTTATTGAGATACTAAGTCTGTTAATGACCGAGCAAATTAAATTGATTGGCTGCTAAAGTTTTCTCTTATTTTCTGTTTCTTGATCATGGGTTTTTTCATCACTGTTCAGTCTGCATTTTCCATATTCATTGAGACATACAAACCTTTGAAGTGCATCTTTGCTATCACATTTAAAAGTGGATTGCAAAACCAGTGCAAGCTTTTTAAACTTTAAACCATGTTCATTTGTTCTGATGGAAGAGTGAATGTGTGTAAGCATATTAATTTTGTCCTTATGCAATATGTTTCGTTTTTCCTAGACCAGAGGCTCCATCCCTTTCTATTGGTCTCAAAGGCCCAATCTGAAGTACAAGCCAAAGCCACAGATCAACAAAGTGGTTAACCATGTCAGTTTTCATTCTTATTTTACATAAATCATGACATGACATTGTAATTTTTTTTACTTTTAATGTCTTATGTACTTTTCCTCTTTGATTTTTGTTGTAGTTAGATGGATTCCAGAGGCACTTTGATTCCCAGGTTGTTCTGTATGGAAAACAAGTCATTTTGAACTTGGTGAGCAAACATGGTTTTATTATAAGTTATAATTCTGTCCTATAAATTGTAAAGTTTACAGACATCTAGATAGTGATTTCACTGGGGTAAATAAATTCCCATCTATAATTCCTTCCTTTGTCCATTCACCAACCAAACATCCTCCAGTGAGTGGGGGGTCTGCCCTGGGGTCTCCTCCCACAGGGCTGTGCCTCCCAGGAGCCATCCTAATCACATTCCCAAATCACCTTACCAAGCTCTTTTAGTTGTAGAGGAGCAGTGACTCCACTCTGATCTTCACCAAGCTTTAGAGATGCCACTGCCTCTTCTCCAGTCCACCACTAGTGAGCTTCTCCCTTGTGTCAATGTTTTTATGATGTATAGCACTTTGAAATGCCTTGCTGCTTAAAGTTGCTGTAAAAAATAAAGTTTGATTGATTAGTGACTTGAAGTCCTCTGGAACCACAATGGTATCCCTATGATATTCTTTTCCAGAACAATGCCAGTTACTATGAGTTGCTTGTTCAGTGCATAAGCACAGACAACAATCTGTTATGACCTGAAGCAGCAAGGGTTGACTCTCACTCACTGGAGCAAATTTTTAAACAAAGATCCTCAGCCAGGACCTTGTGAGGATTCCCACTCCTGCCCAATGCCGCTCTCTCAAGACAGCCCCTCTCCAGGAGCAAGGTTCCAATGCCCAGATTCTGTGTGGGCACTTGACTCCCAAAGCACATGAACTAGGCATTCCTCCTCCCAGTTTATCATAGTTTGTTTTCCAAATGGATTCAGCCCAAGGAACCAAGGCTTGATGAACCCAAGGTACTATGCAGTGAACCCCCACCTCACCACATTGCCCCTAAACTTCCTTGAAGTTTTATGCTCTCTAACTCCTATCATAATGTTCAAATCGGTCTTGTCTGACCCCTCCTTTGAGGCTAATCTGGGATGGGAGACTCCACCTGGGATACTCAAACTTCTCCACCATGTTAGGGGTGATTCTGCAGAGACAAGGCACATATTGACTGAATTAGGAATGGGCTGTTTTAATCACAAATTTGACTATTCTTCCACAGATCAACCAAAAAGGTTCTGAAAAGCCTTTGGAGCTAGCATTTGACAAGATGGTAACCAGCTCGGGTAATGGTATGATCAAGTAAGATCACTTCCAAGTTTACCCCTTAGTCTTCACATGATTCAGCTCTGCCTGTACATTTATAATGCTTTGGTCTTTGTGCTTCTTAAAGAATTATGTTGTAGTTTTTGGCTAACAGATTGTTTCTCTGCAGGTACATAGCATTTGACTTTCACAAGGAATGTAGTCGGATGAGGTGGCATCGCCTTCAGATCTTACTGGACAGTGTTTCTGAAATACAGGATGAATTTGGGTCAGTGTTTTTTTGGCTTTAGGCTTATCCATTAAGTAGATAAGGGGTTGCTGTTCATCAAACATCATGGTGTGCACTGCATATTAGGGCTGAAACGATTTCTCGAGTCATTCTAGTACCTCGATTATTAAAATTCCTCGACGAAAATGTATCTGCGTCGAAGCTTCGTTTAATTATATTTGATTATTTAGCGCACCGTGTTTCGGCCGGGTTATTACTTGCCTGCGCAGTGCTCTCACTTCCGTCTGAGTTGCTGACGAAAGCTAAGTGCTAGCAGCATAACGTCCAGTTTCCAAGTTCGGCCTCGGAGGATTTTATTGATTCATGATAATGTCTGGGTCTTCGTCGTTTTTCGGGGGACCAATAAACATCCTTAAAATGATGCCTGGAGTACGGTAGTCTTTTCTCCTCCGGAGCTGCTGGTTCAGAGCGAACAGCGAGGAAGAGATTCAGGTGTATTTAAACAGGTGAGCGGATAGACTGGACACTGCGGGCGGCTGCGCATTATTTAATTAACGTAAGCGTAGCTTTACAGACGAACCGGAACATTTATTTCATATCATCGCGGTCTCAACAAATGGGTGGCGGAGCTCATTGTGGCGGCACACGACAGATGTGTTTCTGTGTGTGGCGAACGAAGGTGTCGAATCCCGGCGCTTACATGAAGACAAAAGCTACAAATGTCTGGGCGAGGTGAGAGTTCATCTGTTAAACTGACTGGAGGTGAAAGCATAAGCGAAAAGCTGGAGTATAGACATTTTTTAGTATTTGTGAGCCTGCCTCTTTAGTTTTACACTGAATATCATTTCAGATCTTTGTATAACTTTTCTTCAGGTTAACTTAGAAAGTGAGCTGTTAGTGTTACAAGTTAATTTTCTAAACTACAGAAAAGTTATTGTTAGGGAAGCTCAGCTGTGAAAAATTGGACTGATGTTGATATGCGATAGTAACTCTGCTGTTATGTTAGATTTACCAATGTTTTACTTTATCTTTTTTTATCCGATTACTCTTATTATTCTTACGATTAATCAATAGATTACTCGATTACTAAATATTCATTTACAACAGCCCTACTACATATGATTGCAGATATTTTCTTGTGGACTCTGAAGGGAAGGTACTGATGAACCAAGAGGGTATATTTCGGAGCAACTGCATGGACTGTCTGGACCGTACCAATGTCATCCAGAGTCTGCTAGCCCGACGCGCCCTACAGTCACAGCTGCAGGTATCTCCTCACATGCACTATGTCAACACAGAAATTTAAGGAAATTAATGTTTTACAGTTAAAATAGTTAAAAAATTCTAGAACTTGTAGTCTTAAAAAAGTTGTTTTAATCACTTCCGATGTGCAGTGCTACCAGCATTCTAATTCCCTAGGGAGAGAGACTTCATGTTGGATATCAGGAAATAATTTAATTCTTATTCTGTTACAGAAAATTGTGATGACCATTTATATCCTTTTTTCAAACACTTCTCTTTCTTTGCAATAAACATTGTTCCAGCCATCTCCTATGGCGCATCCATCACAGTGGCACAATTTGGTACAGTGTTTGCAATATGGACATGGTTTTGGGGAGGTATGACGGGGTTATTTTTAGGGATGCATAGTACGATCCATCCTGATATCTTTAATTTTGGGTGATCATTGATTGGTCAATACTTACATGTGAAACCGATCTTATCCACTGATCTTTTCTACCATCACAAGAGTCTGACAGAGGGCTGCATTTGACAATGGGCAGCCTTCTGTTGCCAACTTTTCTGCCATATTTGGTACAGAAACAAATTGTTGTAGGCCAAAATCAGTCAAGATTTTTAAATATCGGTGATCGGCCAGAAAACTGCAATCGGAGCACCCCTACTGTATTTTAATAACAGAAATAATGGTTACTTGTGATGATACTTGCAGGAGAGCAAGCTGGCACTCCCGCTTCCCCGCAGTTCGCCCATGACATTTGCTGCACTCCTCCTGAGTGTCATGCTAAGACCATGGCATGGAAAAAATGCCCGATAATAAACAATATTTTTGTCTGATTTGTAGGTAGTAATGCTGTTTGCTGCTCCCACCAGCAAACAGCATTACTAAAAAGGCTGATAAAATCAATGATATTAACTATGAGCACCTAGAGTTGCTATATGTCGTGATCTTCTTGAGGTGGCGAGCAGTCTCGTTTCCAAGTAGCCTTTTATTATTTTAATATCAGACACTAATACTGAGATATCAGTTTATTTTAGCAGAAAAAAGTAGTGTATTTATTGTGTTAAAAACATTAAATACGCGTGTGAATCTTTTTTTTTTTTTTGTTTCTTATAAAATAATGAAGCCATCAGGGCAGATACAGCCTGCCAACATAAAATGTATCCAGTTTAGGATACAAACTAGCCTAAAATGGTGTCTTATATTTCAGTCAGTTTGCAAACTGGCAATAGACAAGCATGGTCAACACCATCCAAAACTAAACATAAAGTCAAACTAATTGTGGATGATGCAAAAAGTACTCAACATATCAAGTCATGATGACAGCTGCTTATTTGTTCAGTGTCCATGTCCTTCCTCACAACATGCTGGACAATGATGGTTGATGTTAAGTTTCATCAGCTGCCATTCCGAGCTTGAAAACAATGCTTTTGTTTTGAGGTGGTAGCAATAAAAATGACTTGGACTACATTAGATGGGATTAGTCTGTCTTTGTTCTATATTCTTTGTTCTATATTCTGTCCTAGCACTGCTAGGAGAGGAGTTTGTCTTAGAAAGGTTGCATCACAACTATAATAATTTTTTAGTGGGGCTGTCACAGTTTACATTCATTTTAATGCTGTTCATTCTTTAAATAAGTGATGAACACTATGACCTCTGACTTTTTGGACTTCTCCTGTGCTGGAGTTTGAATGTTATTTACTTCTCTGGTTGAGCTGGTATCTCTATGAGGCTAATTTCTTGTTAAGAGTCGTTTCTGAAAATGTCTCCACTCTCTGTCCTCCTCTTGCTTACTGGTAGTGGTTGTAGGCTTTAAGTCATAAACAAGAAACGACAACAATCCCAATTTTTACCCTCTGTTTTAATTATTGGCTATATTGCTCCTTTCTCACCGTTGTTCACAAGCTAATGTTGCTGTTGCATGTACTTTGATGCAACAGCAATAAAAGGTTTATGTTCAGTTGTAGAATTCAGTGCATGTGTTTCTCCTGAAATGTTAATATGCTGAAGGAGGTCTGTAAAACTACAGCATTGCTGGTTAAGTAATGTTTGGTTTGACTCTATCAACAAACAAGCTTGTAATATCATTGAAGTGATAATCATTCTGCCAGTCACAGACATAAAGCAATATTCAACTTTAAATGTCCTGAATAGAAAAAATGTAAACAAAACTAGATGATGACCAGCCTAAAGGAGTGTAGTAGAGTAAATAATCAGCAGTAAGTCAAATAACGAGTCATCATTATCGGCCTAAGAACTACAGAGACTGAATAAAGGAATAGTTAGTTTCACAGGAAGTTGAATCCTGGAAACACAAGAAATGTTTGAACCATAAATTCAAACTTTTAGTATGTGTTCTTGGTTCTACCAGTTGTTGATATTTATGGGTGTGTCTTTGCAGAAAATGGGACTTCTCCACCTGGGACAGAAGATCGAAGACCAGACTGATTTTGAGAAGATTTATAAGAATGGTGAGCATTTCCCTACATAAAAGTAGGTTCACTATATCCTCGGTTCCATTCAAGCATTATTATAACAACATCATCTCTTAATAGTGACAGTTAAGCCTTTTGTGTTGTTGGTATAGTTCCAAACATCCAAGGAATGTAGTTTACAGGATATCTAAGGGGCTCCAGTGTGTCTGGCACCACACTGTTCGGCAGCCTCTTACACAGCACCAACTCTTCCAGTTGAACAATCTGGTAGCTTTCAAGCAGGTCTGCACAATCTTAGAAAACCCTGACATTACAATGCAAATGCTCAATATAGCAATATCGATTCTCATTACAGGTTTGAATGTTTGGCTTTCAAACCCCTGGTAGGGAATACTAATTCCATTCAAATGTATGGGGTATTATATCTAAGTAGTCAAATGAGATTGCAAATCTTCGCACATTAATATTATGATGACAAATGTTACATGTTGTTCAATTCTGCTTTCAATGATCACTGTTCTTCTGGTTGGTGACTGGGACCTGGTGAACAGGGACCTCAACGTGTTCACTTCCCTCTGACTCCTTGGCCTCTGTAGTCTTGTCTAGACTTTAAATTTGACATCTAATAAAACTTCAGAGTTTAAATGGAGGCCTTAATAACATTAGTGTTTATCACTTTATGTTCCTCTCTTAATTTATTTTATTTATTTGCAGCGTGGGCAGACAATGCTGATGCATGTGCCAAGCAGTATGCTGGAACTGGTGCCTTAAAAACAGACTTCACCAGGTCAGTGCTTTCACCATTTAACAGCCAGCTGATCTGTCTGCATTCTTCTCTGTAGAAGTCTCAAGTAAAAACTAGGTCAGTTTTAATGACTGAACTAACTACACTACCTTTATGTGAACTTTTGACCAAGGATCAGTTTGCTTCTTTGCCTATTCATATTGACATTCATTTCAGTTCATTCAGTGCCATTTCACAACAAGTATCACTTCAAAGCACTCTACAAAAATTATTTTAATTTAGTCACACATACATCCCAGTTCATCCGAGTTATCAAGCAGTATAATATGCTTATTCAAAGTACCGTAGTTTAAAAAAACTCTAGTCAGTGACTTGCAGCATTCTGTCTGCTGTCTAGCGACAGTGAACAATCACCAACAGACCTGATACAACTAACTACACTCAGAGGCTCCATATGTCACCCCTCTTATAACTCAAAGAATATCTGCTTCATAGGATTTATTTGATGTTGATACTGTTTTATAAAAATGTTTCAGTGATGTCTTGTTGCTGGTGTTCTGTTTGTTTCAGGACAGGGAAGAGGACTGTGTTGGGTGCTGTGATGGATGGCTGGAACTCTGCAATCAGATATTACAAGAACAACTTTTCAGATGGCTACAGGCAGGTGAGTTTAGTCAGTCTTCTGTTTGAAGGCAATATTAGGATTTGTGTGTTAAAGCCTCATCAAAGTATTGACTGAACTGGAGACACTGTTGTGCTGCAGATGTGTGAATTGTACAATTAGGGCTGAAACGATTCCTCGAATGATTCGAGTACCTCGATTATTAAAATTCCTCGAGGAAAATTTACCTGCCTCGAAGCTTCGTTAATTTATGTTTTATTATTTAGCGCACCGTGTTTCGGCCGGAACATTATTTGTGTTGCACAGCGCTCTCACTACCGCCTCCGAGTTGTTGCCAAAAGCTAAGTGTTAGCGGCATAACGTCCCATCTTCAAGTTCGGCCCGTGGGGATTTTATTGATTTATGATAATGCCCGGGTTTTCATCGTTTTTGGGGGACCAATAAGCATCCTTAAAATAACCGGCGCGATGCTTGGAGTTACGGCAGGCGTGGGAGCTGCTGGTTGAAAGCAAACGGCAGGAAGAGGCTGCAGGAGTATTTATACAGGTGAGCGGATAGACTGAACATGGCGGGCGGCTGAGTAGTTGATGCTTATAGCGTAAGTGTAGCTTTACGGACGAACCGCACAATACATTTCATATCATTCCAGTCTGAACAAACGGGTGGCGGAAATCATTGTGGCGGTTCGTGGCTGGTAGATGAGTTTCTGAGTGTGACGGACGAAAGTGCGGTAAATATCCCGCATTGCACCTCACCCCTCGATTATTATGTCCCCCGCCCCCCCACATTAGTTTTTTTTTTTTCGCTCGCCTGCCCCCCCACTCCAAACACCCCCACTCCAGGCGACATTTCCCGTATTCCCAAACGGGTATGGAGAAAGGTGAGAGTTCATCTATTAAACTCACTGAAGATGAGTACATAAACTAAAAATTGGAGTATAGACATTTTTTATAAGCGTATTTGTGAGCCTGTCTCTTTATTATTGAATTGAATATAACTTCAGATCTTTGTATAACTTTTCTTCAGGTTAACTTAGAAAGTGAGCTGTTATTGTTACAAGTTAGTTTTCTAAACTACAAAAAAGTAACTGTTAGGGATGCTCAAATATGAAAAATTGGACCGACATTGATATCTGATAGTAACACTGCTGTTATGCCAGATTTACCAATATTTTATTTTATGATTTTTTTTTAACAGATTACTCGATTGATCGTAAGAATAATCGATAGATTACTCGATTACTAAAATATTTTTTTACAACAGCCCTATGTACAATTGTCTAAATGATTGGAACTTAACATGATTAGGACTTTGATGATGAAACACCTGTTGCCATTCACCTGTGTCTATTTCTGCTGGTGTGACTCACAATTTGCATATTTGGGCTCTATTTCATCCCTACTGACCACCAGAGGGCGGTGCTGAAGGCACTGAATGTTCCCTTCATACATGTGCCATTCGAGCAATAATATCAACAGAGTCACCCTTGTGACATATCGGCTGATCAATCGGAGGCTATATAGCATGTCGTGATCCGAGGCACTGCTCCTCTTTTCTTCTCGCGTGCGGTTCGCTTTGTACGGCATCGGCCTTTTGTGTTTCTGGATCTATTCGCTGTCGTTGGACGCCCGACTGCCTGTTGCCTGGAGTAGCAGTGTATCGCCCTCCTAGGGCTGCGACAGATATTCATTCAATGTACTGTTTGTTGGTGATGACCCTAGGGGCTGTGGGGAAAGAAAGTGAGGCTGCCAGGCCAGCCATTGGATATTTTTCTCATCAGCAGCTCAGTTACTGGGCTGCTCTCGCTGTGGCTCCATGGGTGGTTGCCACTCTGACCCATGGTTACCAGTTCTGACGGCGACCTCACATCTCACACCGGCTCAGGGTGACTGTCATCACTAACCCGGTGAAAGCTCAAGCCCTGGACCAGGAGCTTTTCGCCCTCCTGGCCAAGGGTGCAATCAAAGCAGTGGATCCCCTGCTGCAACCAGAGGCTACTATTCAACTTAGTTTCTCGTGCCAAAAAAGACGGGCGGATTTCGTCCCATTTTGGATCTCAGGGGACTCGATCAGTATTTAAAGGTCCTGCCTTTTCACATGCTCACCACGGCAGAGGTTCTTCGGGCTGTAACAGAGGGAGAATGGTTTACATCAATCGACCTTACAGATGCATACTTTCACGTACCAATTGCGGCGGAACATCGCTGCTTTCTCAGGTTTGCCTATCGGGGTCGCCTCTGTCAGTTCCGTGTGCTCCTGTTCGGCCTATCACTCTGCCCGGGGATGTTCACTCGGTGCGTGAAGACAGCCCTCTCCCTTCTGCAGGCCCCCGGCATGAAGGTTCTGCCATACCTCAACGATTGGCTTCTCTGCGCCCCATCTCAAGAGCATGCATCTCGCGATACAAGTCGCCTGCTCGCTCATGTGTCCTGGTTGGGCCTCAAGGTGAACTTGGAAGAACTGTCTGATTCCATCGCAGACAACCACTTTTCTTGGGGTGCTTTTGGATTCTCCCTCCATGACAGCCTACTCATCTGTCCAAAGGGTGGACGACATTCTCCAGCTGGTGAGTCGATTCAGTCTGGGCAGGCAGCTTCCTTACATCGCCTTCCTGCAGCTGCTGGGCAAACTAACATCGGTTACTCGGGTTGTGCCCTTAGGTCTGCTGTCACTGCGCCCTTTGGAGAGGTGGATCAACAGCTGGCACCTGGATGCCAAGCTACACAGGCATCGCAGACTTGTGGTAACGTGGCCATGTCTTCGTGCCCTGAGTCCTTGGAGAGACAGGGCCTATTTGCCCAGGGGTGCGTCCATGGGGCTGGTTGTGTGTCGCAGAGAGGTGGTCATGACGGATGCCAGCTCCATGGGATGGGGTGCTGTGTGGCAACACAGGGAGGTTCAGGGCTGCTAGTGTCCACAGGATCACTCCAATATAAATGTGCTGGAGCTGCATGCTGAACATTTGGCTCTCAGGCACTTTTTGCCCCACCTGGAGGGAAGACATGTCCTGATACAGTCAGACAACACCTCTGTTGTCTGCCACAGTGTTTCCCAACCCTGGTCCTCAAGGGACATTGCCCTGCATGTTTTAGGTGTTACCTTGCTTTAGCACAGGTGATTTCAGTTGAAAAGTGTTTGCTGAACTGCAATCAGCTGAATCAGACGTATTAAGGCAGAGAAATATCTAAAACATGCAAGGCAGTGTGCCTCGAGGACCAGGGTTGGGAAACACTGGTCTACCACATTAATCGCCAAGGTGGCACCAAGTCAGCGCAGCTTCTGAAGGATTCCCGGGATCTCCTGGAATGGGCTTCTGTTCACCTAGCCACCCTGCAGACGGTGTACTTGCCAGGGCTGTCAACCAGGTAGCAGACTCCCTTTCCCTACAGGCGACAGCTCCGGGAGACTGGTCCCTCCACAGCGACATAGTCCACCTGATCTGGGACCTCTTCGGTCAGGCAGAGGTCGACCTGTTCGCCACAGAGGAGTCGACTCATTGTCCTCTATGGTTTTCCCTTACAGGGGCAGCAGGTGCACTGGGCCAGGACGCCTTGGCCCATCCTTGGCCAAGGATCCTCCTGTATGCCTTTCCGCTCCTTTCCCTGATTTGGCCGAGTCTTCAGAGAGTTCTTGAGGAGGGCCACAGGATGCTGCTGGTAGCTCCGTATTGGCCCGCAAGGCCATGGTTTCCATTTCTACAGAGTCTGTGTCCCATGGTGTCTTCCGACCAGGAGGGATTTACTGTCTCAGTTGGGGGGTCAGATATGGCATCCCGATCCTCAACACCTCCAGCTGTGGGTGTGGCCACTGGGAGGCTTGAACAGCAGCTGACTGGATATTCAGGTCCCATCAGGCACACTATTTTGAGTGCCAGGGCATTCTCCACTCGTCATCAATATGAAAACTGATGGCGTCTGTTTTCCCAGTGGTGTTCTGCCCGTAATGATGATCCAGTCACTTGTGCGGTACCCACTATTTTGGAGTTCTTTCAGTCTTTTCTTGATAAGGGCCGCTCTCCTTCGACGCTTAAGGTATATGTAGCAGCTATATCATCTAGTCATGCTGACATTGATGGCTGTACACTGGGGAGCCAGAATCTGGTTTCTCTTTTTTTTGCACGGTGCTCGTAGGCTGCACCTGCCAACGGTTCTGTGAGCACCAGTTAGGGACCTGTCCTTGGTCCTCAGTGCTCTGTGCCACCCTCCATTTGAGCCTTTGGTTCGGGCGGACCTCAAATGGTTGTCATGTAAGACTGCTTTTTTGTTGGCTATTGTCTCAGCTAAGAGGGTCAGTGAGCTACATGCTCGTTCTGTCAGCCCGTGGCATTTATTTTCAGATGGAGTTCAGATGGCTCTGGTGTCACCTTGTGGCCAAACCCGACGTTTGTCCCTAAAGTGTTTTCCCATTCTCATTGTAACCAACCATTGAGATTGGCACGTTTTCAGCCTATGTCAGGGGAAGCTGGCGGTAGTTCTGAGTTGCTGTGCCCAGTGAGGGCACTGGAGGCATATACTGCAGCCACTGCAGCTGTAAGACTCTCAGACCAGCTGTTCTTGTGTTATGGGGACTCTAGATTGCGTTGTCTTCTGTCCAAACAGCGTCTCTCCCATTGGATTGTGGATGTCATCTGCCATGCCTACGCTGCAGGGCGCTGCCCCCGACCAGTCGGTGTGAAGGCACACTCTACCAGGAGCGTTTCCACTTCCTGGGCAGCCTTGAGAGGAGTTCCGCTGGAAGGTATATGTGCTGCTGCATCATGGGCTTCTCCGAGCACATTCACTAGATTTTACAATGCGAGTGTGGCCTCCTCTCATTCTCTGGACCAGGTTCTGTTACAAGGGTCCTCTGGGCTTTCTCATTGAAGTATGTGCTCAGGATTCTTTGTGACATTGCTGGTATTAGTCATTCAGTGCTTCCAGCACTGCCCTCTGGCGGTCAGTAGGGATGAAATGGAACAAAAGTTACGTATGTAACTACGGTTCTATGAATCCCAGATGACCGGCAGAGATCCTCTACCCTTGCATTTCGCGAGAAGATTCTGTAGGAACAGAGCCTTGGATGACATCATGTTATATAGCCTCTGATTGATCATCCGATATGTCACAGGTGTGACTCTGTTGATATTATTGCTCGAACGGCACATGCGCAAAGGGAACACTCAGTGCTTTCAGCACCGCCCTCTGGCGGTCATCCGGGATTCATAGAACCGTAGTTACATACGTAACTTTCATTTGACATAAAGTCTAATGCTGGGTACTTGCTGAGCCATAACGTGACCAAAGTATTAAAACAAATGAAACCACACATGACGGATGGATGAATCTGTCAATCTCATGGATGGGTAGAATAAGCCTCGTAAAGCATACATTTGGAGCACCATTGTGGGCCAAATGTGAGATAAACACTGGAAAATATATTCATTGTTTTTGAGAATTCCTTGTATATCCAAACTCTGGAAATGAGTAAAGAGATGTCCTTTCCATATAAAGGCATCAAAGGGTAAGAAACTTTAGATGATTAATAAACTCTAATTATTAAGTCAGAAATGTATTCTGCAAAACTGAATATTCTTGACAGCCTCCTGCAGTAATTCAATGGTACAAAGAAATGTTTGGAATTCTCCCAACGGAGAGGCGAACCTAAACCTTAATGACTTGCGGCAGCTCCAGCTGGGCTCTACCCACTCATCTACATGTTGACATCCAGCTTCCATTCAACTGGAAATGATAATACCCAGGGTTTGCATAATAATACCCTTTCAGCTATGTTGAAGGGGCATTCAAATATTTATTTTATGAGTTTATGATAATAAACTAAATAGTCATAAATTATTATGATTTATTTTATGATTATTTTTTTCCTTGCTTCTTTTTTTTCCTTTAGATCATTACATTTCTGCTTGTATCATGGTTACACCGGCTTTTAGTATTTTCTCTAATTTGAAAATATATAAGAAGTCTATATAAAGGAGAATAAAACTCTAGTATGACTCTAAAGCAAGATTTTTTTCCTGGCCACAGTTTGCCATATAAAGTCAGGCTGACTTTGATATCCTAAATTATCTCAGGGTAGAAGCCACCTCTGTTTGTGTTTTAAACCAGGACTCCATTGACTTGTTCCTGGGGAACTATGCTGTGGACGAAGCAGACTGGATCACTCCACTGCAAGACCCCAAAGACTGGAAGTTTTTAACTGTAAGAAAACGTCAAGAATACAAACAAAGAGTTGTATTGTTGTACTAATTGTGATTCTTGTCTGTTTCTCTTTTCCAGCTGCCTATCGTCATGGTTGTAGCTTTCTCTATGTGCATCATTTGTCTGTTGATGGCTGGTAAGAAACATTTTGGTGAACTAACACTAGCAGTATTTGATTTGGAATGACATGGAGAAGTTCTGACATCAGCCAGACTAACTGTAGGGCAGGGGGGCTACTCAAGCACTTTGAACTGCCTTGCTGCTGAAAATGAGCTATATAAATGAAAGGATGGACAGTTATAGGCAGGGTCCATGATGTGATCAAGTATTTGAAAGATGAAGGTCATCAAAACCAAATCATATGAGTTGAAATGTCTTATTGAAGGTGTATCCCATATAAATATGTAGAGTCTTCAGTAAGTGTACGGTAGGTGCAGAACTTATTGACTTGTGTGTTTCAGGTGACACGTGGACTGAGACTTTGGCCTATGTTTTGTTCTGGGCAACAGCCAGCGTTCTGACAGGTGGCCTGATCCTGTTTAATGGACGGGACTTTGTGGACGCTCCCAAACTGGTTCAGAAGGAGAAGTTGGACTGAATGTGTGCGTGTGGAAAGCAGCTGGGCCCTGGCGACCTTAACATGTCATCACTTCCCCCCCACCATCGCCATCTGCAGGCCTGGAGCCTGTATTAAACACGACCAGAGCAGACGAGTATGGTGGCTACCACAACCAGCCCAATGTGAAACAACTGGTACTGGGACTGGGAGATTCTGCAGGGGTTCTGCTGCTGTCCACACGTAACTCGTTGTAGTGGACAGGACTGTGTGTCCACTTGTGTCCTAGTAGAATCAGCAGTTAAAGGAGAATGCTGAGCACTCATGCAAAGTCCCTTTTTTTCTTTATCTATTTTGAGTGCATTAATATCTGATAACTGAGAAGGTCACGTTGTTGTAAATAAATGACTCTTCAGAATGTACACATTTTATATTTGCATTTGTCAAAGCATAGATTAGATTTTGCTGTTCAGAAGCTTTGTCAGTTTTTTGCCCTGGCCTGTTTCAAAGTGAATATAATACAGCACCAATTTATGGATGACTTGATACCTGTCAGTAAAGCAACCATCTGCCAATAAGAAGGGTATTGGTTCCATTTCTGAGTTCTTGTCCACATGTCTATTGAGCAAAACAAACAACCGGAAATTGACTACCAGTCTGTGTGAATGGGGGTGGGTCATTATGACTAAGCAGTATCATAGAATGGGGAGAACAAGTATTTAATATACTGTCGATTTTGCAAGTTTTCTCACTTCTGGATGCAAAGCATCTAGAAGTTTCTAATTTTTATCATAGATTCTCTCCAACTGTGACAGAATCTAAGACAAAAATCCACTGTATGATTAAGTAATTTGCTTTCTATTGCTTTGTTACATGCAGTGTTGCCTCCCTCCCATTAAATCCAAACCCCGTCTAACAAAGTAGGATCAACTGTACGGAGGGGATAAGGCATCTGCCACCGCATTCTCTGAACCCTTCTTGTGCTTAATTATGAGATTAAACCTCTGTACCACCAATGACCAACGCATCAGCATTGGTTATATATCAAGAAAATGATGTAAACACTGCCATCATCACTGACATCATTGATGTCACTGTTGTAAATTGCTTTACAAGAGGTGTTGTAAAGCTCTTGGCTTTGCAACACCTCAAAGTGTCGTAAAGCCAAGAGCATTGCAAGAGTTTCTTTTTCAATGGTGGAATAGTTCATCTGGTGAGTTTTGAACTTAGCAGAAAAGTAACTTGGAATGGCACACACCATGCTCACCATCTTGGATACTGAAAAAAGTGGTCAGGGTTCACAAAGGCAGAGATGTCAGATGCTCTCAAGATTAAAGGAACTTGCCAATATCTCTTAAGCAGATCCAACTTGGTAATGAATGCAGCGGGACAAAAAAAACTATCAACAGTCTTTCATGCGAGACAGAGGAAATGAGTCAGGGACTGTAACAGCATTTAGTTTACGAAAATCAGTACAAACTGGTAAGGTACTGTTACTCTAGTTTAACTCTTTGAGGTTTAACAGAATTAAAATGATCTAGGATTAGTTGAACATGTTGGCCTAAATATGTTGTAATTTTCCTATAAACTAAAATATTGATGTTCGTGATACACCAAGAGTGTATCACGAACACTCTTGTTCGTGATACAAGAGTGTTCACGAACACTCTTGTATCACAAAGAGTGTTCGTGATACAAAAATGTACATCTTTTTTTCAAAATGTACATCTTTTGTTTTTCACCGATATAGGTTTTTCACCAATGGGTTGATGACGTCATAAAATCCACTCTATACTGGAATCTACAGAGGAAACACAGGAAGGCTAACTTTATCTGTAATTATATTGCGTTTGATCAGTGTAATATTACATTATGCCACACGGTGTCACTGTTGGCTGTAATAAAGAAAAGAATCTGGTTGACATACGGAGCCCTCTAAGGGACATGGGGAAAGTTTTTTCTTTTGCGTTCCCTCGCAATAATCTACTGATCAGTACAGTATTGCGGCATAATTGAATACTGTAAGCCTTTCTTAATGAGGTCGCCTTACTTTCTGCTTTAATGTCAGGTTACGTAAGGTTTTTCCACTAATGTTGATACGTGAAATATCTGAAGTTTTATATCTTTTTCTTTAGTATAGAAATGCACCACAAACCTATAATATAAACAGAAATTTTCCGTAAGTAGGAAAGAAATAAAAATACATCCAAACTATTTGGACTATTTCTGAGTTATTATAGCGGGGTAATCAGTCATCTGACAGTTTGATTGCGTCTCTTGTGCTGGTTTGAATGGTTTAAAGGGCCGTTTCCATGTGCAGTTCTATATCAACCTTACACAAACAAAACATGCAGTGAAGTCGAGTTTCAATCAGCAAAGAGTTAATGACACTCAGACTGTAAGTCATATGAATGAAACTAGAAATTCCTGAAGAAATTTGACCGGGGCCTGCCAAAGTGTGCCCGTCGGTTTGGACCCAGCGTTCTGATGCT